>JARGCV010000356.1:85000-190803 GCA_034064705.1 Bothrops alternatus | reverse complement strand
CAAGACACAAATAACCACTTCAGAGGAGGTTTCCCCCCTCCCATCTAAATGCTGAAAGAATTGAATCCTCTCCCCTTTCCATGCTTGCTGCTATCTGGGGAACATCCAGCCCCATGCATTCTATTTCCACGTTTCAAAGACGGCATGTTAATTACAAGAGATCAAGGGCATGTTTGAATGATCCCCCAGGAATGGGAAAAAAATTTCTACGTATTATTATACATTTCTATATGAACTTTCCAGTTGCTTTCCTATTTATGTGTTATAAGACAACCTATGAAATTTAGGCTAATCATGAATAAAATAGTTGGGTGGGTTTCCTTTATGTAGTATGCTGGCTTAGTTTAGTGAGTGAACTCAGTTCTACCCAAAGCAAGAAGGGGACAGCGGGTCTGAACAAATATGAATAGCACTTCCTACAACCAATAGTACCTCCCTCCCTCTCCTCTCTCTCTCTCTCTCTTCTCTCTCTCTCTCTCTCTCTCTCTCTCTCTCTCTCTCTCTCTCTCTCTCTCTCCTCTCTCTCTTCTCTCTCCCTCCCTCCTCTCTCTCCTCTCTCTCCCCCAACCCTCCCTCCCTCCCAACTCTCTCTCTCTCTCTCTCTCTCTCCCTCTCATCCCTCTCTCTCTCTCTCTCTCCCCCTCCCCTCCTCCCTCCCTCCTCATCTCTCTCTCTCATCTCTCTCTCATCTCTCTCTCCCTCCCTCCCTCTCTCTCTCTCTTCCCCCTCCCTCCCTCCCTCCCTCCCTCTCTCTCCTCGCTCTCTCTCTCCTCTGTGTGTGTGGAGAGAGAGAGAGTGAGTGTGAGAGAGAAAAGGCAGGGCACAGTTTCAATCACATGATCCAGTTGCCATCTTGGCTTTTTAAACTTTATTTGTGATGGCCTTGTTTATGTTCAAGCCTCTCTCTCTCCTGGCTCACAGTTATGGTTATGAATTTCTAGAAGTAAGCAGATAATCCATCCCTGAGATAAAGCAATAATGCGAATGCGAATACTATCACCAAATGACTTCTGCCAATCCCAGGTCTTGGGAAGAACTCGAATGATGGATAAAATGCCAAATCCAGTCTAAATATCTGGCTGACTATATGACGAAGCATGATGCATATGAAAGATGTTACCAAATTCTGTCAGGCACTTTCTCCAGCATGTTCTGCTTTCTACCTCAAGATACTTGAGAATATCTTAGTTTCACTTGGAGGTTTTTTTTTAAGCTAACTTTATTATTGGATGCGGGAGAGGAGGCAACATTTGCTGCTGCTGTTTACCGTGATATATCTTTCTATCCCTCTGGAACCTCTGTGGGGTTCCATTCTTCCCACTCAGAAAAAGTTTCATGAAAGAGTTTCTCTTCCTTGAGATGGAATCAATGCGTAGGAAGCCAGGGTGATGGTGGTTCTCTGGAGAGTTGGGTCTACCAGTCAAACAGGACCCTTAAACACCTCCTTAATGCAGGCAGTCCTCAACTTACACCAGTAACTGAGTCCAGAATTATGATCATAAGTTGTGTTCAATTACTAAGCAGGTCATGACCGACCGGATTTACAACCTGTTTTGTGGTGATTGTTAAATGAATCACCATGGTCGCTAAGCAGAGTCATAGTTGTTACATGAATGCCATGGTTGATCAACAAATCTATGATCTGCAATGGGTGCATTTTGCTGAAATTATGGTCAAAATTGTTAATAATTGCAGTCATGTGACTGTGGGATCCTGCCAATATCCGTAAGTTTGAATGTAAATGGTTTCCAAGCGCCCAAAATGGGATCATGTGACCCCAGGGGCCCCGTGGTCACCAGAACCTCAAATCCAGATCATAAATACCATTTTGGGGATCTGTCATAACTTTGAATGGTCATTAAATGGCTGGTTGTAACTTGAGGACAATCTGTAATCAAGTAAATGGAGGAATTTCAAAAGGAATTCATGGATGTCCTTTTCCCTTATAAAAGTGTTTGTACGCAAATTCTTTATGTAATGCTAGGGTGACTATTTCTGCCTAGCTCTTCCCGATATTTTCTGTAATCTAAAAGCAATTTGAAATGCAGCCCCTATTTATGGCTTTTGATTTATTGGTCTAACTCTAAATGTTGGATGCTACTCATTGCAATCATCATTTCGTTCTCTAGTCAGGCATTAATTTCCTTGTCCAAAATATGTTCAGCCACAGAGCCCTGCAGTTTGGCTTGCGCCCAGCGACAGTGCAGATGGAGCTGCCCAACCTCCACCTGGCCCTGGAGATGGACTCACTCTCTTCCGGAAGATCATAATCTTCGGCCTCCAGTTCCATCTGCTGGCACCAGGCTTCCATCTTTTCCACCTCGGCCTGCAATAACTTGATGAACCACTCGCCATCCCGGTGGCAAGGCGACGCTCGGCCAGAATCCGGCAGGCTGCGGGAGCCTCGGTCCATCCAGGACTCCTGTCGCGGCACTTCCACCGTGTCGTATTGCATCTGGTAGTCCTCCCGATAGGCCCACTGCCCTTGCGTGTGAACTGTTTTGTAGACGGAATATTGCCGCGTGGATTCAGGCTCGGAGGAGTGCCGCTGGAAGGAACGCCCAAACTGAAGGGCCTTATCCTCGGTGGCCACAGCCAGCCCAGCCAAGCCTTCAAGCTCTAAGTCAGCCTGCACACCTGCTGTCACGCTGTTGGACCGCTTGAACCGAGCACGCCTAAGATGAAGAGGAGAAAGGATTAGATTTCCCTGGGTGATGGAATAGAGTAGGGAGGTGGACTCCCAGGAGGGAGGGGCTGCATTCCAGAGGAGTAAGAGGCAACTCAGCCCAGATATTCTGTGTGAGAAAAAGCATTTTAGTTCCCAAAGTATGTTGTAGATGCACATGGTAGAGTGTTTAGTCTGGCAAGATTCTGTCTATAGGTGTGGGAACAATAAAGAACTTAGTTTGGAAGAACCATATGTCATTCTTAGTTCGGGGCCCTGGTATTCTATAATGAAAAGCAATTCAATGAAGAGAGGGTTGATCTACTTAGCTCAGTAGGTTCTACTTTGACTATGAAGTTGAGTCATCTGGAACAACTGTTTTTTTTTCCCAATTGTACAAAACATTCTCACTCATATGCATAGCCTTTGGAAACCTCATGTTATAAAGTTCTTTCTCAACTATTGAGAGCCATAAAAACCTGAGGATGATTCAATGACATTACCAGATAGAGTAAGGCTAGAATGCTCAGCCCCTCTTTGTGATTGATGGTCAAAATATACTACAGAGATGGGCGTGCGAAATGGGAAGCCTGGCATGGATATTTTTTTTAAATCATTCCCTTGGAACATGTCAGTTTTCTCCTGGAATATGCCAAACGGTGCAATCCAGAGATGGTTTATTAGTTCTAGATGTTCCCTGACTGACACAGGAAGTGGTTCATGGTTTCCAGAGGTGCTTCATCTTTGAAACTGAATGATATGAACGATTTCCTTTCCCAGCCCATCTACTTCTGCAACTGTATGAACTACTTTGGAGCCTAAGAATTAGAATGTCAATTATTATATGGGGAACTTTGGGAAGCAGTATCTTTTACATCCAGTATGATAGCTTGAGGATGCAACATACATCTCTTTCTGCAATAAAGCTACTGGGTCCCAGAGGCAGGAACAAGAGTTAGGGAAACCTTCAACAAGCAGGAACAAATTCCGTGCCTTCTTGTTTGAGCATCAAACTCCCCTGTGTTTCCTGGCTGTTTCTATGGCAACCAGTGTTGGATGGATGGTAGAGGACCAAAGAGAGATTGAGTGCAGCAGAAGACGCGCTGGCCAATTACTCACTGGAAGAAGAAATGGGATATATAATTAGGTGCTTTGAAACTCAAGGGTTTGTGTGGTGAATGGCAGGGATACCAGGTCAGACAGTCCCCCAAATATTATAAACCTGAATTTCTGGCTTGAGTGCTTATTCTTCTTTCAGAGTCAAGAACGCTCCCTTCCAGAACTCAGAATAATGAGTCTCTGCTCATTCCCATGCTACACAGGTAGTCCTTGACTTACAGCAGTTCATCTAGTTCAAAGTTACAACAGCATTGAAAAAAGTGACTTAGGACTGTTTTTTACATTTATAACCACTGCAGAATCCCCACGGTCACATGATCAACATTCAAATACTTGGCAACTGATTCATATTTATGAGAGTTGCAGTGTTTTTTTTTGGGGGGGGAGTCATTCGATCCCCTCTCGCGGCCTTCTGAGACGCCAAGTCAATGGGGATGCCAGATTCACTTAAAAACCACGTGACTAATTTAACAATGACGGTGATCCACTTAACAACTGTGGCAAGAAAGGTTGCAGAACGGGGCGAAACTCGCTGAACAATGGTCTCGGTTAGTAACAGAAATCTTGGATTCCGTGGTGGTTGTAAGTTGAGGACTACCTGTATTTGATTGTCCCAAGCCTGTACGTAGGGTCTTACATAACACTATGATATCCCATCTATCCTTTTCATGGTTGCTACCAGGCACAAGAAATCGGGAACCAGGGTGTTTCAAATGAGTACAAGTTTATTCCATGCTATCCATGAACAAGAATCCACTAGTGGTCAAGAAAAATTGGCGGTAGATAAAGATTATGGAACATAAATTGCAAACTAACACTGTCAACTGCATATAAAGACAACCAATATAAAATGTTCTATAGATGGCATTTAACACCGGCGAGATTGGCCAAGATATATAAAAATATGAATCCGGACTGTTGGAAATGCAAAAACAAAGAGGGAACATTTTATCACATGTGGTGGCAATGCCCCAAAGCAAAGATTTATTGGGAGCTGAATACAGGAAATAACAAAAGAACGAATCGAACTTAAACCCGAATTATTCTTATTAGGTATAATTAACCCAAAGATGAAAAAACAACTTGTACATATAATAACAGCGGCACGCATTGCATATGCGCAATGCTGGAAAGGGGAAAAAATACCAACAAATGATATGATTATTTACAAGATACTAGAATGCGCTGAGATGTGCAAACTTACTCTGGAAATCAAAGACAAAGAAGCTACAGAATTTTATGAGATATGGGACAAGTGTTACAACTGGTTAGGATTGAGGAATAAAAAAGTATGAGAAGTGATGTAAACAATTGTAAATAAATGTAAGAGATATAGAACACAGCACTGTTAAGGAAAAAAATGTATTTTGTATTTTGTTTTTGTAAAGTGAAAAAGGAGTCAACGGAATTCAAGGGGGACTGGGCTTAGATCTCTTGTGAGCCTGAAGGGACTCCAGATAATGACATGCTTGACCCCTCCCTTCAGCTCAGCCTGGTCACTTCCTACACTGGCATTATCATAAAAAATATGTTGAGACTCTAGAAAGAGTGCAGAGAAGAGCAACCAAGATCGTTAGAGGACTAGAGGCATATGAAGAACGGTTGCAGGAATTGGGCATGTCTAGTTTAATGAAAAGAAGGGGTGCTGGCTGGGGAATTCTGGGAGTTGATCCACACATCTTCAAGTTGCCAAGGTTAAGAAACACTGAACTATAGCTTTTCTTTCTGAAAATTTTGCCTTGCAAATACTGATCTGGAGGAAGATGATACGGCCGACAAGTTTTTGCATTAATGCAGAAGACTGTGGCATGATGTGTGTGTGTGTGTGTGTCTGTGTGTGTGTTTGTCTCTCTGTGTGTGTGTGTGTATGTGTGCAGGAAGCAGACATTGAGAAGCATGCTTAACCAGCCATACCGTTTATCTTCTTCCACTTGAACACCGATAGAGTGGAATTCTCGACAGCTTCGGCTTTCGGTGTCAGAATCGGATATGGTTTCCACCTTTTGGGGAAGGGAAAGAAGACAGCAAGAAGGGAAGAAAGAAGTTGATTAATGGATCCGGAAGAAAACTTAATTAGCGGAACAGAGGAGAGGTGGGTAGCTGCTTAAGAAAGGAAGTTTATTAATAGAACCAAAAAAAAAGAGAGAAAAAGAATCGAGACTTCACAAGCATAATCCTGATAGTCCTCAACTTATTATCACAATTAGGACCAGAATTTCTGTGGCTAAGCAAGGCAGTTGTGAAATGGGTCATGCCTGATTTTAAGATCTTTTGTGCCACGTTTTTTAGGTGACCAGTTGTATTTGTTAAATGAATCTCATGGTCATTAAACGAATCTGACTTCCCCCATTGACTTTGCTTGTTGAAAGCCATCTGGAAAGGTCACAAATAATAATTATAATAATTATAATAATAACTTTATTGTCATTGTGTGTGTATACACAGTATACACATACAACGAAATTTGCATGACATCCAAAGACCAGGTCCCACACATAATCCCCAAACACACTCCCACCCACCACAATTCCCCACCCCCAAACCACCCAGCACCCACCCAACAGACCAAGTAGTACTATCCAACAGTTCACTGATGGTGACCCTTCAGTTCATTATTAAGTGCAATTATAGCTCTGGGATAAAAGCTATTCAGAAAACGGGTGGTCCGAGTTTTGAATGTTCTATATCTTCTACCAGAAGGCAACAGTCCAAAAAGATTGTAAGCAGGATGGGAAGAATCTCTGAGAATGTTACGCAACTTCCTCAAACAACGAGATTCGAAGATGTTGTCCAGGGCTGGTAGCTGGAGTCCAATAATATTCTGGGCAATTTTAATAATTCTCTGTAGAGCTTTTTTGTCCGCTACAGAGCTGCTCCCATACCATGCAAGAATGCCGTATGTCAGGACACTCTCAATGGTGCTGTGATAATACCGGTAGGACAGAAGTAGATGTTGAGATAGATTTATCTTCCTGAACATTCTCAAGAAGTACAGCCTCTTCTGTACCTTCTTCACAAGCATGTTAAGGTTCATAGACCATGAGAGGTCCTCCGAGATATAAGTGCCCAGAAATTTAAAACTACCCACCCTCTCCACCTCCACACCATTTATGAACAATAGTAGATGCGCATCTCTCTTCCTCCTAAAGTCGATTATAAGTTCTTTAGTTTTTGTGGTGTTAAGTGTAAGATTATCACACATGGTGATCACACAGATCCAGGAAACTGTAACCATTGTAAACACATGTTTGCCAAGTGCCCAAATTCTGATCACGTGATCCTGGGGACGCCGTGATGGCTATAAGTGCGAGGACCAGTCGTAAATAATTTTTTTTCAGTGCCAAGCAGACTCTAAATGAATGGTTGCGATTTGACAAGGGAACTTTAAAAAAGAAAGAAGCAAAGAAGTGAAATTGGTAAGTGAAGGAAACACATTTTTTTTAAAAAAATAATAATCACAAAGCCGGACTACAGAGGAAGATAAAGGAATTATAAAAATGTAGGGAGAACAAATTAAGGACAGGAAGAGTGGCTTAAGTCCAGGAAAGGTGGCTAAGTACAGAAGTAAATAGCACAGAGAATAAAAGGAGAAGTAAAGATAGATGGGAAAAGATGAAAAGATCTCCAGATGAAAGAACACAAGACGGAGAGAGAAGATATAATTGAGAGAACTGTTTGAATCCCATGAGGGAAAAAAAAATAGACAAGGACAAAGAAAAGGAAGGAATGAAGACAAAGCGTGGCCAGATTATGGGAACAGATAGTTCACTTGAAAAAAAATGAGGGTAGCTTGGTGGGAAAAAAAACTTCAAAGAGGAGAAAGAGGAAGAAAACAAAAATGACGGATGTCCTGAAGGTGCTTTTTCAAAAGCTTTTTCTTGGTTTTTCTTTGAAGACGTTTCGTTTCTCATCCAAGAAGCTTCTTCAGCTCTGACTGGATGGTGGGGAAGGGAAGGATTTATATTCCTTGCAGACATCCTTCCATCCTTCCATTCCTCACCATCCAGTCACAACTCAAGAAGCTTCTTGGAAAGAGTAAAGGAGGGGAGAAGGAAGTAGGAAGGTTGGAGGAGAAGAGGAGAAGTGGGGAGAAAGGGGAGGAGAGTGGTGAAGGAAAGAGAAGAGGAGAGGAAGAAGAGGGAAGTAGGGAAGAGAAGAAAGGGAGAAAGAAGGTAGAGAAGAAGGAGTGTGGATACAGTGAAAGGGGAAATGGGCGAGCAACACCAAAAGTCATGTGTATGTATTTATTTCATTTTACTAAAAGTATCTTATATATGAATGTAAAAAGAATGTATGTTAACATCTGATAAATATCACGGTATATGTATGGGGGAGAGTTTGGAAAAATAAAAAATAATAATAATAAAAAAAGAAGCTTCTAGGATGAGGAGCGAAAGATCTTCAAGGAAAAACAAAAGACAGTCCAGTTGCCTTTTGAAAAAGCACCTTCAGGACAACCATGACCTGGATGATGAATGAGACTCTCTGTAGACAAGAACGATGGACAGGTTAATTAAGCAATGGCATTTGAGGAGAAAAGTGATGGCTGGATATGACTGGAAGCAGAGAGGAAATAAGAAGGAGAAACATCTGTGGCAAAGCGGAATTTTGCGCTCAAATGCCCAAGTACGGAAGGCGTTTCAGATCAATTCTGTGCAGAGGTAGGCAGAGCAATAATGAGTGGAGCTGAAACCGGGGCTAGCTTTGTGGTTTTCTTTCCAGATGCCTTGGTATTCAAAAGCATCTACGGCTTATCGCCAAGATGTTCCAGGAGTTGTGAGTCCATAAATCTTTCATCAGATGGAAAACTTTCCATCCAAAGACTCGTAGGGAGATAAGAGAGGAGCAGGTTGACTTCCTGCTCCTCTCTTCCACTGGAAGTTTTTAAGAAGAGACTGGACAGCCATTTGTCTGAAATGGTATAGGGTTTCCTGCCTGAGCAGGGGGTTGGACTAGATGACCTCCAAGGTCCCTTCCAACTTTATTACTATTATTATTACTATTATTATTACTATTATTATTATTATTACTACTACTACTATTACTATTATTATTATTATTATTATTATTATTATTATTATTATTATTATTATTATTATTATTATTATTATTATTATTATTATTATTATTATTATTATTATAACTCAGTTTCCACTGTGAAACTCTTGGGTGATCTCTCTTAGGCAGACTTACCTCACGGGGCTGTGGGGATGATGAAATTGTAAGTCGGGGAAGAATACGAATATGGAGGAAAGGCAAATTCAAACCAATCCATCATTCTCTCTCCCTCCTTTCCTGCAGACCAGGGATGTCTAACCATGGCACCTTTAAGACCTGTGGACTTCAACTCCCAGAATTCCCCTGCCAGAAACTCTGTGAGTTGAAGTCCACGAGTCTTGAAGTTGCCACGGTTGGAAACCCCTTGCCGTAGACGATGCTCTTAAATAAAATATTCAGGTATGGAAAGAGAGGACATAAGAGACAACATGACTTCATGTGTAAATGGTTTTCATTTGAAAACTGTGTTTTTGGAGAAGGTTATCAATGGTTTAGTTTTTTTCTGTTTCATTTGGGATTGTCATTTGTGACTTTCCCCGTTGTCTTCCAGCCAGCAAAGTTGATGGGGAAGCTGGATTTGCTTAGCATCTGCAGCGATTGGTTTAACAGCCGTGGCAAAGAAAAAAAGGTCTTAAAATCAGGCATGATTCGTTTAACAACCACTTGGCTTAACAGCAGAAATGTTAGTCCCAGTTATGGTTGTAAGTCGAGGACTACCTGAAGTGTTGTCCTGACACCGCCTCCCCGCCCCAACCTAATTGCCACAATTGGCACATATTGAACCATAAGCCAGTTCTGTGGTTTGGTTTTCCTATAATACATAATCCACAAAAGAATCAAACAAGGGAAAATGACCACTGCCCAAATACCGCTGCTGCATGGTGTGCGAACACAGCTAATAGTTAGGTTTTTCACAAAAGCATGGGCCACAAAGTGCCCGGCCCCTCTTTTAGCTGGATGTGCAAATGCACTTGTTAGTGTGTGATTTATGTGCATAGGAAGAGGTTTGTGTGTTTTCATTTATTACAGAGTTTCCTTCAAGCAGCAGGAAGCAAAATGTTGAAGTGGAATCCCGCGAGGCTGCCGGATCTCCGGAAGATGCTTGGTCCGTTTTGGCAGAGAGACCCCAGTGTAGTGAAAGAAGGCCATTGGGCCATCAGTTCACTTCTGTTGCAACAACAGAGGCCTGGTGAAGAAGCTGGCAGCCTCTCCAGGCCAGGAAAAGCTTGAATTGCCCAAACGTTTACCTGCTGGGCTGCTCTTAATGCATCTGGCATCGGACTGGTTTAAAAGCCAAACGAAACACAAAGTAGAAATTGTAGAAGCTTGCAATTGTCTTGACTGTGCTTGGAGCAGGTCCCCGTAGAGGATTACCACTGAAACAGGAAATAGGGTTTTTCAGACTCTCCAGATGGCATGAAAAATATTGGCATCTTTTGCAGAACTCAGCCCTGGACAGCTGAGTCTTTGGAGGACTGGCGCAGAGGCTTAATTGATTCATTGGTGTCAGCTTGGAGTGGTTTGTTAAGTGTTGTCCCCACTGCTTTTGACGTTTTGACCTTGTCAAAAGCAACTGCACACCATGAAGTTGGATCAGACACTTCCTTTCCGCTTGTTGGCCCCCTCGGCTGAACCGCTTGGATACCCTTGTCTAAACTTCATTGAACCTCTCCCTGCAACACCTGGACGGATGCTAAGTGACAAAGCCTGCTAATGAAGGAGACGGCAGGGCAGGTGGCAGGAATGCATATTTAGAGGATGAATATAAATGAGAAACAGTCCAAAGCGGGGCAGCTCTGGAAGGAGGGGGTGAGGGTCAAAGAAGTGAGGACAATGGTTGCAGCTGCACAATAACAATCTGCTCTCCTTTTTATATGCAAAGCAATAAACAGAGGATAGAGATAGAGGATAGTTATAGACAGGTGATATATATATATAGACTGATAGATGATAGAAATAGGTAGACAGACAGACAGACAGATGATAGATGATAGCTAGATAGATGATAATGATAAATGTATGACAGATGATAGATGATGGATTGAGATAGATAGATAGATAAGATAGATAGATAGATAATAGACAGACTGACAGATAAATAGATGATAGATGATAGCTAGATAGATGATAATGATAAATGTATGACATGATAGATGATGGATTGAGATAGATAGATAGATAGACAGATAGATAGATAATAGACAGACAGATAAATAGATGATAATGATAGGTATGACAAATGATAGATGATGGATTGAGATAGATAGATAATAGACAGATAAATAGATGATAGATGATAATGATAGATGTATGACAGATGATAGATGATGGATTGAGACAGACAGACAGACAGACAGACAGACAGACAGACAGACAGACAGACAGACAGACAGACAGACAGGCAAAATAGAAAGGAGGCAAAATTTTCCCAGCACAGTTGTGGCTACTGTCTTAATTTTTTTAATTCATTGTGGATGCCACTTGGCCACACAATACAGTTAGTCACCGACTTACAATCATTCATTTAGTGATAGTTCAAAGTTACGACAGCACTGAAAAAAGTGACTTACCTGTATGACTTTCCCAGCATCCTTACCGTCGTACGATCAAAATTGGGGTGCTTTGCACCTCTCTATAATGTATTTAGGAAGATTTCAGCATCCTGGGAAATCACGTGATCTCTGTTTGTGACTTTCCTAGCCAGCTTCCGACAAGCCAAGTCAACGGGGGAACGTTTCATTTACTTCACTGCCTGTGTGATTCACTTATTAACTCCAATCATCCTCTTAACAATCATGGCAAAAAACGTTTGTAAAACTGGGCATGACTCACTGAAGAACTACTTTGCTTAAGTTGAAAATTCTGGTCCCAACGGTAGCCGTAGACTACCTGTACATTATTTCCTAAACCACAATTTATAACAGAATACCAGATTTGGAAGGGACCTTGGAGGTCATCTAGTCCAACCCCCTGCTCAGGCAGGAAACCCTATCCCATTCCAGATAAATGGCTGTCCAGTCTCTTCTTAAAAACTCCTGGTGTTGGAGCACCTACAACATCTGGAGGCAAGCCGTTCCACTGATTAATTGTTTATTATTTATTATTATTTATTTATTTGTTTCGATTTCTAGGCCGCCCTATTCCGAAAACTCAGGGCGGCTTACAACATAATCAGTAGCATATAGAAATCAAATACATTATAAAACCCCTAAATTAAAACCAATCATCCGAAACAAACTCACAACAAACATACACTGGCTGGGGCAAGGTGTCAACTGCCCCAGGCCTGTCGGCAAAGATGTGTGTTTAACAGTTTGTGAAAGGCGGAGAGGGTGGGGGCGACACGGACCTCCGGGGGGGGAGTTGATTCCAGAGGGCCGGGGCCGCAACAGAGAAGACTCTTCCCCTAGGCCCCGCCAGGCGACACTGTCTGGCTGACGGGACCTGGAGAAGGCCGACCCTGTGGGCCCTAACCGGTCGCTGGGTTTCATGGGGCAGCAGACGGTTCTCGCTGCCAGAAAATTTCTCCTTAGTTCTAGATTGCTTTTCTCTTTATTCAGTTTTAGTTATGTTTATGCCCAAACAAACTGGAGCTTACTAGTTCACCCAGTCTGCTAAGACATTGTCTTCCATCCTGCCTCCAGAAGCGGTAAATGCTCCAACACTGGAAGTTTTTAAGAAGAGACTGAACAGTCATTTGTCCGAAATGGTGTAGGGTTTCCTGCCTGAGCAGGGGGTTGGACTAGATGACCTCCAAGGTCCCTTCCAAGTTTATTATTATTATTATTATTATTATTATTATTATTATTATTATTATTATTATTATTATTATTATTATTATTATTATTATTATTATTATTATTATTATCCCAGAAGACTCACAGGAACCACCTAACCCCATTTTCCTTCCATCTTTGTTGCTAGCGGCACCCACCTTTCACGAAAATGAAAAGGCTTGAGAGGGATAGTCAATAAATGCTTTTGTCATTCTGCTTTGGCACCAGAATAAATTAGATGAGGATTAAGAAGAAGAAGAAGGGGGAGAGGATTAGAGTTGATTAAGGGTATATATTTAGCCAGGAAAAGACCAGCAACCAAATAAAAATAAAAAAAAAATCCCCAAAGGAATTTGAAAACTCTAAGATTGCTTAGGCTGCTCAAAGTCCTTCTCTTCTGATTTTAAGGTCTTTTAGTTTTCATTTCTGACATTTAATGTTCATTTGTTAGTTTGAGGGTCAAGAAAAAGAAAGACGGTGGGAACAGCTTTTAGCGAAATGTTCTTGGCTCATTAGCATTCGAGGGAACGGCTAGATGGCTCTTTGTATGCTAAGAAGCTGAAATCAGGCCGAGAATTATGGCTTCTCATGAAGGTCTCTTGCCCCTTCCCTGAGCTTCTCTTAGAATAAGCTACGATGCCTAAACTTATATTTAAAAACAGGATTAAGGATGGTGACAGAAGAAGTTGGTGCTTATAAAAAACGTGAGAGGTAAGTTAGTAAAAAAAAAAAGTAATGGGGAGGAGCTGAGATCAAAGTGGTGGAAGCAGATGCAGCTTAGGACGTTCTCTGAGCCATATTGCAGACATTGATTGATCGACTGATTGATTTATCACATTTAGAAACTGCCCATCTCTCTCACAGAATCAACCTAGATGGAGAGTTTTGAGTAGGATGGTGTGGAAACCAGTTGCTCACTCAGTTATGGTAACCACAGTCCATCAAGCCTGCTTCAATTATAGACAAGCTTCTTATGTAACTTTCTCCTGATCCTAAAGTATCAAGTACCAATGCCACTGTAGATACTGTGGGATCCTTGGTGTTCTCTGAGCTTGGTGTCTCTCTTTGCAGTGCACTGAAGATATTGCTTAATTTGGTAATGAAACATCTGCAAGAAAACCAGCAAGTTCAGGGAACACCAAGGACCCCACAATTCAACCCTTAGCTACAAATTTAGCCCAAAGGCTCACCGTTCTGTTCCCTTGGGGAACTTTCTGGGTCCTTTTGGAATATCTAAAGTAAGACATGAAGGCCTTAGAAACATCACATCTGAGATGAGGCCATGTGGGCAAATGATGAAATGCATTGTGATAATCATGACACAGTTTTCCCCGATTTGCATGCTGAGATGCAATATGAAGACCTTTGTAGTGTGATGTCACAATGCACATGACATCCTTTTTGCTACATTGCAGATTGTGCCAATGTTTATGAACAGTAAAGGTAAAGGTTTCCCTTGTCCGGTCATGTCTGACTCTTAGGGCAGTGGTGGCAAACCTATGGCACGAGTGTCAGAGGCGGCACTCAGAGCCCTCTCTGTGGGCACACACAGCATCATCCCAGTCCTAGGCCTTCAGCTGGGTTTTATAAAATCTTTTTGCTTTAGGCCTCCGTGGCCGTGTGCAAAAAAAAAAAAAAAGGTTCAATCAATCAGTCAATTTCAACTTCTCGTGGGAAAAAGAAAGATCTTGCAAAGTTGGAATTGATTGATTGAACTTTTTAGTCCCACCCAGTCTGCCATTACCACTGCAGCCACGCCCACCCAATGGGCCACACCCACCCAATGGGCCACATCCACCCGGCACCCGGCGATGCATAAGTGGGTTGGGTTGGGTTGTAGTTTGGGCACTTGGTCTCTAAAAGGTTCACCACCACTGTCTTAGGGGATGGTCCATTTCCTAGCTGAGGGAGCCAGCGTTGTCTGAAGATGCTTCTATGTTCATGTGGCTGGCATGACTATAAGCCAAGGCACATGGAACACTGATAGCTTCCCACCAAAGTGCTACCTATTTATCTACTTGTATTTGTATGCTTTTGAACTGCTGGGTGGGTAGGAGCTGGGGCAAGTAACAGGAGCTCACCCAGTCCCGCAGCACTTGGGTCTTGAACCTGAGCTGTCAACTTTCCAGCTGACAAACTCAGTATCTTTCATTGCCCAGCCATCATGCCCCCATTTGTGAACAGTACTGTCTGCTCAAGTGGGATCCTTGACTTACTTTGCCTATAGCCACCCTGGTTCAAATCCAATTTGAACTGAGATTAAAATGTACTACGTTATCACACAAAGTTATTGCTTGGGGGAATAACTTAGCCTGACCAACGATGAGCATCAAATCCCTGAGGTCAAGGGCTGTGCAGTACTTTGGTTCTGAAGAACTTTGGGCTGTGGATGCAATATCCAGCTGCATTTCCTTAAACCAGTGATGGTGAACATTTTAGAGACCGAGTGCCCAAACTGCAACCCAAAACCCACTTATGCATCGTCGGGTGCCGGGTGGGTGTGGCGCACTGGCTGGGTGTGGCACATTGGGTGGGCCTGGCTGCAGTGGTAATGACAGACTGGGTGGGACTAAAAAGTTCAATCAATCAATTCCAACTTTTTTTCCCATGAGAAGTTGAAATTGAACCTTTTTTTTTTTTTTTTTGCACACGGTGGTGGAGGCCTAAAGCGAAAAGGTTTTATAAAACCCAGCTGAAGGCCTAGGACTGGGGCGACGGCGCGCGTGCCCACAGAGAGGGCTCTGAGTGTCGTCTCTGGCACCCATGCTATAGGTTCGCCACCACTGCCTTAAACCCAGGACAACTTTTCCCAGGATCAGCCAAAGGATCACAGCACATTGTGCAAAGAAATAGCTGCTTGAAGAAGTTTCAAACAGATGCTATGTGAGGACCCAGGTTCATGCTCTGGAGCACCCACTGTCTTCAAAATCAAAGTGCTGCTTAACGTAACCTACTGATTTTTTTTGAAGCAGCAGTTTATCAGCAAAACGAGCCTACCAGGTCCAGTTGGCAACCTGAATTCCTCAGAGGAAAAATGTCAGCAAATTATGAAATTTTTTATTCAATCAACTACAAATACATCCCTTTGAGCTTTTTTTTTGTTTTCCCCCAGATCTTTAGATTTGCAACTTTGAGGAGTCTTCTTGAGAATGCCCTGCCTGGTAGGAGAACTGAACTGAACGAGTATTCAAGAGTTGGACTGTAGAAAACATATTGTGTTTTTCAGGCACTGTACAATGTGAACTCTTGTCTCCCTGCAGTTTGGCAAGCACAGTTACCTCAGAGGGGGGTAATGTTTGAGAAACAAAAGGAAGAACAACAGCAGCCACCAATGGACTTGATTAAATGTGTAATAAAAACCTAGCCAAGATGTCTTCTAGTGCTCCCATATCATTTCCACATTAGTGATTTATAGCTTCTTCTTGAATCATACAGTTTTCATTATGCCAGAATAAGTGTAGACAGGCTTCATCTCACTTCAACAATGGATGCTTCATGCTGTGAAGACACTGTAAGTCAGTAGCACAGAAATGAAGCTAGAGACCAGAAACACCCTTTGGTGTCTTTGTAATATCTTGTTGCTCTCTTTGCAGATCACAACACCAGCTATTTTGCTGGTAGAAATCAGATTCTAGCAACATGGCATAGTGTCTTTAAGCTTGAAGGCAATTTCATTTTTATGAGGATGTCAGAGGGATGGAAGTACCCTCTGTAGCCCAAATTTCATAGGTCTTCTAAAGAAAATTCAATTAACTCAAGATTCCCTCAACATTTTCCCTTTTCTTTTTGCTCTTTGCCTTGCAAATGTGGCTGAGGAAATGAAAGCTTCACAAAGAGTGCTTCAAAAACAACCAAAGACTTGAATGGAATGGAATGGAATGGACTAGACTAGACTAGACTAGACTAGACTAGAATAGAATAGAATAGAATAGAATAGAATAGAATCAAATCTAGATTAGATTAGATTAGATTAGAGTAGAGTAGAGTAGAGTAGAGTAGAGTAGAGTAGAGCAGAGTAGAGTAGAGCAGAGCAGAGCAGAGCAAAACAAAACAGCAGGATTCCCTTGAGTACCATTTGTTGGGGGTCAAGGGAAAGGGAGGGTTTGGCCTTCTCTTTCTGCTCAAGATCCCCATGTACAATTGGTGGGCCACTGTGTGACACAGAATGCTGGACTCGATGGGCTTTGGCCTGATTCAGCAGGGCTCTTCTTATGTTCTTATTTGGCCAAGTGTGATTAGACACACAAGGAATTTGACTCTGGTGCAGAAGCTCTACTGTACTTTCAAAGCAACAGAATAATAATAATAATCTTCATAATAATACAAATAATGGGGGGGGGGAGTAAAGAAGATACTATGTTTCTGATGGTCAATGATTACGACAGAAGTAAAGTTAGAGGCTGGTCACAAGCAGTGTTTCTTGAACTGTCCCCAGCCAAGATACAACTTCCCTCCAGCATTGAAGCCATCCCAAACCTACCTGAACACCAATAGATGGACGCCATTTCCTCTGCCGAGCCAAACTTCTTAGCTCTTCCCTCCCGGGAATTGTCCTGATGATAAGTGTGGAGGGTTTGGGGGAAGTCCGGGGTTGGACCGAAGGCAAATCCAGAGACATGGCAGTGATCTTGGTGCTTTCTAAACTCTCAGAGGAGTTGCAGTGCTTGGTGGCCTCTTTGGCCCAAGATGGACTCCGATTGATCTCTCTGGGCAGGAAACTGTCATGGGTAGATTCGGTGCTGCTTTGGGCTGTAACAGCAATGAGGGGCTTGGCTTTGATTCCTGAAGGGAGGGCTGGTGGAGCTTTCCGGTAACTAAAAGCTACATGGAGGTTGGGGGATGGGTAGGGAAGAGAAAGGAAAGCAACACGGACCAATTAAAAAAGATGCTGCAGTCTAATTAGCACCTACTAGGCTACCTCCACGGCCTCACAACCTTCTTGTCCCAGGGCTTCTTGGCTTTGGCGTTAATTTACTGAAATGGGCAGAAGGAATAATTCTGAGGACAGCAGGAAGAGTTGCAACCAAAACAACGTCTAAGGGGCTGCCCCAAAGAAGAGGGAGTCAAGTTATTCTCCAAAGCATTTGAAGGCAGACAAGAAGCAACGGATGGAAACTAGTCAAGGAGAGAACCAACCTAGAACTAAGGAGGAATTTCCTGATAGTTAGAACAAAAACCCAGGGAAATGACTTGCCTCCAGAAGTCATGGGCACTCCAAAACTGGACGTTTTAAAAAAGAGATTGGACAACCATTTGTCTGAAATGGTATAGGCCAGGGTTTCCCACTTGAGCAGAGGGTTGGACTATAAGACCTCCAAGGTCCCTTCCAACTCTTTATTCTCTTATACAATGGCCAGATTAAAAAAAAAGTCTGAGTCCAAGGCCAAAATATAATTTGAGAAAAGTTTCAGATCCGACCTTCCCTAGTTTTCTCATAAAGATAAAGAGAGGGAGGGAGGGAAATGCATTCAGACTTGATGTCAACTCTCCCAGGTAGATCAGACTTTCCTTCTTTATCTTCATGAGAACAAGGGAAGGTCACGCCTGAGACGCTGTCTCTAATTACACTTCTCCCCAGGACTCAGCTTTCTTTTATCTGACTGTTGTTTTGGTTGTGGATCTTCCTCTTGTTCCTTCTGTCCATTACATTTATAGACCCAGTTTATTAATAATGTTGGCCAAGGACAGAAAACTTGACCAGTTTTTGTCTATTCTTTCCTGTACAAATACAAGCTAACATAAATTGATTCATAAAAAAAAACAAGTAAGTCATGTTTATGTACAATAAATAGAATTCTACATTCCTGAAGTGGAGAGCGAGAAATAAGTTGGTTTGTTAGCCTGTAAGTTGGTTCAGGTACAGTTTCTTGCCTAAAACCATGGTGAGTTCTACATACCTTCCTCCAGGTTAGCTCTAAATCCCTTTCCATCACATGACATCTGATTATCAGAAGGCCTTTTGTTAATTTCACCTAGGAGACATTACTCATCTCTACTTAGAGGTTCTTCTTGGTACTTACAGGTGCTTGGCTTGAGGATGCTGCTGGTGAGAGGTTGGCCAGGCTGGTGAGTGGTTGTTGCCATGGTGAAGAGAGAGAGGCAGTCATCGTCCTGGGAGCAGCCAGCTTGAATGGCCCGCAGATAACTATGGCTGCGCATACGGAAACAACCGGGCAGATCCAAAGCCTCCACAGCCTGGGACTCCACCTCTCCAAAAACAGACTCACACACAGCCTCAAACTGATGGTTCAACTCATCATTGATCTGGGAAGACAATGGAAGGGTGGAGAGGAGGGAATTCAGACTCATTCACACATTCGGTCATTTATCCCTGTTGTCCTACCAAGGATACCCTCAAAGGAGTGTATCTACTGGGTGTCAACTTTCTGTTGGGTCTATGTTCTCACAAATCTCTGTGCTTTTTTAGGAGACAATTGTATTTTCTTGGTTTTTTTTGAAGGCATTTCGCTTCTCATCCAAGAAGTTTCTTCAGCTCTGACTAGATCAGGGGTTCTCAACCTGTGGGTCGTGACCCCATTTGGGGTCGAACGACCATTTCACGGGGGTCGCCAAACACCGCAGTCCGCCATTTTTTTTGGTCGGCCATTTTTTTTGGTCGGCCATTTTTTTTGGGGTCGGCCATTTTTTTTGGTCAGCCATTTTTTCCCCTTTGCCATGCGGGCCGTCGCATCGCGCATGTGTGATGTGGGCCCGCCATTTTTTTTTGGTCAGCCATTTTTTTAGTCGGCCATTTTTTTGGGTCGGCCATTTTTCCCCTTTGCGATGTGGGCCGTCGCGCCGCGCATGTGCGATGCGCCCTGTCGCGCCATGCATGCGCGATGCGGGCCGGGGTCGAGCCCCGGAAAAGGTTGAGAACCGCTGGACTAGATGGTGGGGAATGGAAGGATTTATATTCCTTGCAGACATCCTTCTATTCTTCCATTCCCCACCATCCAGTCAGAGCTGAAGAAGTTTCTTGAATGAGAAGCAAAATATCTTCAAAGGAAAACAACAAAGTCCAATTGCCTCATGAAAAAGCCCCTTTGGGACAACCAGGACTGGGATGACTGAGAATCTCCATAGACACTAATCTTTGTCACATTCACCATTACAACAAAGGTGTATTGCTGGTTTCTTCCACCATTCTAAGTCAAACTCTGGTAGCTTGTTGGCTATCATCTCATCCCCACCATTGGTTTCACAGACCATGCCTAAATCAAAATTGGGGCTTCTCCAACAAACTGTGTTTAAACGAACCATAACTTTGGGTGAGATGTACAGGCAATCCTCAACTTAACCGTTGATCACTTAGAGGCCATTCAAAATTGCAAACTGAATTAGAAGCTCTGACTGCTGGCCCCTCCAATGTGGCCATGTGACTACATTTTGGGAGCTCGACAACCAATCCGCATTCCAGTTGTTTGCAGCATCCTGTGGTCATGTGAGCACAATTTGCAAAGTTTGTTTTTTTGTTTTTGCTAGAAACTGGCTTTTACTTCTAATTTCTGGCAAAAAAAAAAAAAGAAGCCCATTGTGGACACAAGGTTCAACTAAAAGACTACCACATTCCCTGTGTGTGTATGCTTTACGACCAACAGCATTTATTTTAAAACTGCTGAGTTCGCTTAATGAGTGCTTCAGAAAGGGTCATAAAATTGGGATATAAGTCGAAAGAAAGAAAGAAAGAAAGAAAGAAAGAAAGAAAGAAAGAAAGAAAGAAAGAAAGAAAGAAAGATGAGTTCTGCTTAATAACTGGCGTGATTTACAACCATAATTCTGGTCCATCCTGGTCATAAGTGGAGGACTACCTGTACAGACAGTCGATACAAATCTCCCAGCAGTGTTCAAGGAAATTTGTCCCCAGTGAACTATGTTCCATCCGAGGATTTAGCAATGGAACAAATAAAGTTAAGTATATGGGTAAATTAAATTGGCAACCTTGCATTGGCCAAATCCTTAAATTAATTAGCTAAGAGCTACAGCTTGCATTGATTATTCAGACGAAACCACAGAGTTCCAAGTTAAAAGCAAATCAGTCTTATTTTATAAAGGCTAGTTGATTCGGGCATGTTGTTTAGTTGTGATTGCTAGAAAATTGCAAATATAATTTCTGCTTAGATTCACACCAAAGAATGCCTAAATTCCATTCAGACCTATGTGAATGGTTAATTGCCACTCAGAGTGATGAATTTAAGACTTGTTCCAAACAAAAGAAATGCTTGTTTACAGCTGTGAAAAGATAAGTTCTGTTTCTTTCAATTGTTCAGAAAAGCACCTATTTCAAGAGTTTGGAAATCTGCAGATTTATGCACGATTCGCTTAGCCATCATTGGGAATGGGAGAATCTGTCAATTTCAGGTGCTCTCAGTTGCTTCCTATTTCTCCTTTGTGCAAATCTGTCAGTTTTGATTCCGTTTGTCATTTTTCTATGCGTACATTTGGCTGGTGTCATCCCGCAGTAGTTCAAGATTTTTTTTAAAAAAAAACCCATTATAATATATTTTAATAAATTTTACACACCATTATTCCTGTACAATTTTTGTTTGCAATTCTGCTCCTACCCTGATATTATAATATCAGATTATAACACATGTATGTGTATGTATATGTGTGTGTAAAAGTACAAAGTCTGAAAAATAATTTTGATTTATGTGTCGGTTTGAAAATGTAAAATTCATTGAAAAAGTTCTCCCCAATTTTTAGATGCCATAACTCAGTTCCTGTAACTAATTCTTTCCTTGAAATTCCACTGGGCTGTTGGTGCATCCTGTCCTAGTGAAGTCCATAAGTTAATTAGACATATCTTAAGAATGTTTTCCCTTTGAACTTTCCAAATTCCAGCAACTCTAACACAAATATCTGTTATTCGCAACCAGGGCTGCCGTTTTATGTTTGCAAATCTAACACACTGTTTGCAATAAATAAATATCAGCGCCCCTCATCCTTTCCCCCCCAATCACGATAAGGAAAAACAGAGTGTGGAAGATAAATCCCTGCTACTCATCATTTCTCTTTTCTCTTTCCAGGATGCAAATGAAATCTCAGGAATGCAAAATGTGAATTTTTGGCTCCAGAGACTGAAAGCCATTCCAGGATTACTCTGCAGAAATGGGTTGGCGTATATAGTGCTCTGAATGACTGAATGGAAAAGCATGCAGATGCCAAAGCATAGAGAGGGACGAATAATTCACGGATGCAGTTAAGGTGAGCATGCATCAGAACAAAGGAGAGCAGCCAAGGTATCTTAAGCCAAAGCAGCCTGACTGATATGTCTGGTATCCAATGAAACTTAATTATTTTCACTGGCAATCCCGGCTCAACAGAGAGGACTATGAACACAGTGGCACAGTGGTTAGAACTCTGCCCACAGCCGGGAGTTCAGTCCTGACCGGCTTCAGGTTGACTCAACCGTCTATCTTTTTGAGGTTGGTAGAATAAGGACCCAGATTGTTGGAGGCATTATGGTGAATCTGTAAGCCATTTAGAGAGGGCTGCAAAGCACTATGAAGTGGTATATAAGTCTGAGTGCTATTGCTATTGCTAGCTTTTCTTCCAGAAAGCTTTTGTTCCACAAAGAAGGAGGATCTGGAATTCTCTCCTTGCTTGGTGGAGCGTTTCTTAATAAAACATCCCCAGAGAAAAAAAAAAGCTGTACTTGCAAGCATCTCAATGGGGACAATGAAATGCAAATAAATGCCTCTTTCCCCAAAATTGATTTTTTATTTGATCATCCCGCTACAAGCAGAGGAAAAAAATGACACACTCTCAATACAAGCAGTGAAAAAAAAATGACAGACTCTCAATATTCCATATCCCAGCCATCCAGTTATAATACCGTAAGTTATGTGACACAATTTCCACTCAGCTAAATTGATATCGGTGTTGCATCTCATGACTGTCCATCACTTCTACTTGGTCAGCTTTCTACAATCCAAGAACTGAAGAGAAAAACCACCTCACCTGCCCAGTGGTGAAGGAACGTCCATACCCTTGTCCCCGTGGCCGGATTCGGGGTGGTGTGCAGCAGCTGGGACAGTTACAGATATATGAGTCAGAATAGTGTCTACTTGCAAACCTAATGAGAGACATGGGGAAGAAAGGTTTCTGAACAAACCCCCAAAGCAGGACAAGAGAACACATGGAAAGGAGTGGACTGGCTGGTTTAATATGGGCATGTTCTCTGCTCCTATAAAATAGGTAGATCCTTGCAAAGGTAGATTGGTGTGCTCCTTTATTTCAAAATGGCAATAAATATTGATAAATATGGTGGCTATAACCTCCAGCAATTACCAGGACTTAGCATTAAGGAAAGAGAATTGTGTGGATTAGGAAGACAAAATATCAGCTATGCAGAATGTGACTTTAACTTGACCTCAACATTCTGCTGATAAGGAAGAAAGTTGGGTTGCCAAAGAGAGCAGATCTGGAGAATTGGGGGCCCTTGACATGGTACCATGTTAGCCCCCGGATAGCCCAGAAGGAGAGAACCAATGATCAGATAGGTAGACTTCAGAGGACTGTCATGAAGGAGTTCTTGGTGCTCTCTGAGCTGGGTTGTTTTCTTGCAGATATTTCATTACCCAAACTAGGTAACATCATTAGTGCTAGCACTCATAATGTTACCTAGTTTGCATAATGAAGTGTCTGCAAGAAAACAACCAAGCTCAGAGAGCATCAAAGATCCCTCGCTTCAACCCTGAACTATAAATATTCTCGTTTATTGACTGTCATTAAAATTGCTCTGATGTTTCTCATCAATTACCATAACAACGTTTTGATTTGATCTGATTTTCAGTTCCTCAGGAAGGGGTGGAATGAAGGAAGAGGGAGATTGGCTCAGGAAGGATGCAAACTCTCAGATCATTGGGGCACATTGGCTGTCTGGAGCTATCCATGGTCCCGAAGGCTAGCTTTGCCCTGCCCTGCCCAACTCCTTGAGGTATCCCATGTCTCACTTAGGTCAGGAAAAATAATTGGTACCTAATCTGAGTTCAGCAACAAGCAAACACATTCCCCACTGACGTCTGCTACTCTCTTTCTGTGGTTTCCCTGATCAGTGATACCATTACCCCAGAAAGATCTCTTCCTCTACCCACTTTATCTTTCCTTTTGGAAACCTCACTCAGGTTTCCTAGGGCTTCTTGCTCTTGGTTGAGAGAGAATGTTTTATGTATAGACCACAGCCCAGTTCAACGTTCATCCTTTCTTAAGCATTTCCCCTGTAGTAACCAGGAAATATTAGCACCCTTCTTAACTTCTTACTTGGTTCTGGCCTGATCCACACTGGATGAACGGCGATATGCCTCGCGCCGGGCCACCTCCTTGGGAGACACTTTGGTACTGGTATCTGAGTCCCCACTGTCATCATCTCCCATGGCCTTGATGTAGCTGCCGCTCCGCATCCGTCGACAAGGGATCTCACCATCCTTCCCCGATGTTGGGTACCCTCCCCAATCATCCTGTGGCACCTGAAGGAAGAAGAGACTTTGTACAGGAAGAGCACAGGGTTTGTGGGATCAGAAGGAAGGTCTTGGCTGTAATTAAAGCAGACTTTATGAAGAGCAGTTAGAATATTTGAGAGGGGAACTGAGGCCCATTGTTCCTTTTGTACCAACCTACTAAACATTTTCTACCTATGCGCTAAAATGCTACCTTTTAGCTGTCATGTTGATTTTAGCTCTGACTGTAAAAACTGCCAGTCAGTGGAATATGTTTCTGGTGAATGGTTTCTTTCCCTACGCTGGGGGTTTTCAAATAGAGGCTGGGATTGATGATCCCTTAGTTCCGTTCCAGCTCCATGATTCTATGATTCCTCTACAGCACTCTCTTTCACCTGGCTTATCTCTAGTGGTTCTAAAAAAAAGATAAAGATTCCCCCTGTCTAGTCATGTCTAACACTAGGGGATGGTGCTCAGCTCCATTTCCTAGCGGACGGAGCCAGTATTGTCTGAAGATGCTTCCGTGGTCATATGCCCAGCATGAGCTTACCCTGAGGCACATGGAATGCTGTTACCTTCCCACTGAACTTGTACTTATTTTTGCTTTCAGATTTCTAGGTTGGCAGGAACTGGGGCAAGAACAGGCACTCACCCCGTTATACGGTGCTTGGGTCTTAAACAACCTTCAGGTCAACAAGTTCAGTGTCTTAACCACTAGGCCACCACACCTCCTCTAATGGTTCTAATGAGCACTACCTTATTCCACCATCCTCCTTAAACCCATTTTTTTAAATACCCTGTCCTTGGCACACAACAGGTATCGTGTTATAGGTAGGATCAGATAGGTTGACATGAGCAGTAACCTGCTATAAATAGGATACACCTAAAAGTTGCTATGTTCATTTTGGTCACTTTCTGAATATTTGTTGGGCTTTAAAGAAGCAGCATCAGAAGAGCATTGGCAACTTTCAGCTTGGCTGTTGGAAAAGACTCCAGATAACACCATGGACAGAAATTGAGCTGATGGATCATCGAAAAAATGAACAGAGTTTTCACTTAAAGCCCAAATGACCAGGTCCAAATTATCTTACTTTAAGTAAACTCAGATCTCTGGAAAATGCTTTAATACTTGGAAAGGCAGAAAGAAAAAGAAGAGAACAACCAGCAGCCAGGTGAATGGACTTAGTTATGTTGATGATAATCGGTCCATTAGGAACTTGAAAGAACAGGTTAGAGCTAGATCATCATGGATAATATCTATCTATGTGGTCATCAGGAGCTGAACATGACTTAAAGGCACATAATAAATCAATCAATCAATCTGAATACTTGTCCAAGGCAACCCCATGGAATTTCTGATATAGATACTGAATAAGGGAATATCACTTGATTCAAATTTGATTTTTCAAGAAAAAGGGCAGCACCTAAAATAATAGATGCCTGAACCATGTGCAGGATGATGTTGGTTCTAGGGCTCAGTGTCAAAATTAGTATTCCATAAATACATTTCAGGGAAAATAGCATCCAAAAACACACACACATGTGAATGCAGCTTACTCTGTTCCTGCATTGAATTATCTATCTATCTATCTATCTATCTATCTATCTGTCTGTCTGTCTGTCTGTCTGTCTGTCTGTCTGTCTGTCTGTCTGTCTGTCTGTCTGTCTATCTATCTATCTATCTATCTATCTATTATATCTCTATCTCTATCTAGTATATCTATCTATCTCTATCTTTATATCTAGTCTATCATCTGTCTATCTATCTATAATCTATATATCTATATCTACCGGTATATCTATCTAGTATATCTATCTATCTATCTATCTATCTATCTATCTATCTATCTATCTATCTATCTATCTATCTATCTATCTATCTATCCATCCATCCATCCATCCATCCATCCATCCATCCATCCATCCACCATCTATGTATCTCTCTATCAGCACAATTTTTGTCATTTATTGAACATGAATTTTCACAGAAGTATTCTTTTGCAACAGAAAGATGGAAGCCAATCAGAAACCACTCACGCAGGAAATAGTAATCAATATTTTTTAATTATTGTTTCTCTTCTCTTCTCCCCCTTATGTCTAACCTTGTTCAGTTTAGGCCTATGGCCAAGACTATTAAACTAATTAAGAGACAACAAATCGTGAAAAAAAAATGGATAGGTGTTCTGAGAGAGAGGGAAACTTACTGCTGTGCTCACAAAATTTACTTAAGCCAGTCAAGCAATAATCCAATTTTTGCTCATCATAGTAAACTTGGCTAATGTTCATCTTAATGTTTCTGTGGAAAAGCCCCTCTGGTTGGGTTAAGATTCATTGTATTGTGTTAACCCAGGAAATAGGTTAATGCAGCAATTAAGTAGAGTGTATGGTACAAAGCTGTCCAATTCTTGATTCAAGACAGTTGCCAAAGCCTGAACATTTTCAGAGGACATTCATTCACTAGACAGACACAGACAAAATGTAGATGGAAAAAAATGTCAAAGAACTAAATCCAGTATAACCATTATTAATTGTACTTCTAAGATGCTTTTATTCTAATTGCTAAAGCAAGCTGACTTGTCTTTAATTTTATCTTTACAACAACTTTGTCAAGTGTTTGAAGCTGAAAACAATATCTGCAGTGAACTAAGAGAGGCTTTGAACCACTTCAGTTTTTCCATTCTGTCATTCACAACTAGAACCCTATGGTCCTCATGAAAGTAAATGTTTTTATTGAGTTACTCTCTTAGTATATTATATTCTTTCTTAGAATAACAGAGTTGGAAGGGTCATCTAATCCAACCTGCAGCCCAGGCAGGAGACCCTACACCATTTCTGACAAATGACTGTCCAATCTCTTCTTGGAAGCTTCCAGTCATGAAGCTCCCACAACTTCTCACGGAAAACTCTTCCATTGGTTGATTGTTCTCACTGTCAGAAAATTTCTCCTTATTTCTAGGTTGAATCTCTCCTTGATCAGTTATCTGTTCTAAGAAATAGGTTGCCCACTGCATCAAACTAGTCAGAGTAATTCAATTTCTCTGCAGTTGTTTTAACAAAAATGGGAATTCAGTTCTTTATCTATCCTTCTTCTATTTCTTTTATCATATTCTTTGTTTTCTCTTTCTTTCTTTTTTCATTTCACTTTCTATTTCTTTGTACTATGTCTTTTTTCCTTCTTTTGTTTTTTACTTTGTAATTAAAATTACACACAAACACACACACACACACACAAACACTAAAAATATGCTTGGCTAAATGCGGAATTTTATAAACCTGTTGTGAACAGGTTGCCAAGATTTTCTATTTCCCACCCCCCAAAAATCTATGGTAATTGAGGGCTGAAGCAGGATAGTCATGATGGGGACCCACCATGAACAACATTCTAATTCCAGTATCTATTCTGATTTCCATTCAGGAGGATAAATCAAGCTACATCGTTCCACTTTTCTTTCTGTCCCAGAAAAGCAGAATTGTAAACTGAAAAATGTTAGCAATTCTGTCACTGCTGGTTTGGGCTGGTCCTTCAGCCCTCAGTCACCATAGAAGAGTTTTAAAAACTGTTAAAAGACGTTAAAAGTAATACATTCTTGATGCATTTCATATGGGACAGAAAATTCTCTGCCCAGAAAATCTGGTAATTTGGGGAATGTTATCTTATCTGCAGTATATCTACATATCCTCTCTACGACCTGTTTTCTTTGTTGTCTTCTGGGAGAAGAGGGCTTCATGGTATCTGAAGGAGAACATCCAGAGTCAGTCCCAGTTTCATATAGCATCAACCTTGTGAAAACTCTCAAATGTCCTTTTATTCATTATATATATGTATAATCAAAACCATTTCAGAAAGGTCTACATTGATAAAGATGTGTTACAGAAGATTATTTGATGCTTTGTAAAAGAAGATGGTGTGATTTCTAATTATCTGTACTGAAATGTTTATTAAACAGGATTGGTTGATTATGTGCCAACGACTCATTGTTGACTCATTGTTGACTTCTAGTGACCACACATATAGAATTTTCTCCATGGTGATCTGTCCCTAACCTGAGAAGGGATCTCAGAGGTCTTATAGTTCAACACGTTGCTTGAGCAGGAGACAACTTGTCTATCATTTTAGACAAGTGGTTGTCCAGTCTTTTTTTAAAAGCCTCCAGTGATGGAGCACCCACAAGTTCTGAAGGCAAGCCGTTCCATCGGTTGATTGCTCTCACCATTAGGAAATTTCTCCTTAGTTCTAGTTTACTACTCTCCTTGTTTAGTTTCCAAGTTGGTTAGTTCCTTTGTTTCCCTTTCAGTGTTGTTCCAAACCAGAAACCGAATGTTTTGTAGTTGGAATATTTTGACTCTGTTTTAAACAGTTCAAAAAGAAGGAGCTTAGACGCGAAGGGTGGAAAAAGGTAGACGCGAAGGGTGGAAAAAGGCTTACTAAATCAGACGTTTTCAATGACTAACACTTAGTATTGTATATCAGGTGCCATGATGATTGCTGCACAATATGCTTTTATGTCCAATGTTGATTGTTTTAATAAAAGAATTTTATATTAAAAAAAAAGGAGCTGCTGTGATTAAGGGAAGATCAATATGAGAATGGCTGTACTTTTGTCCTTTTGCACAGTGTAGGCTCACATCACCAACTCTACAGTGTCTGCTGGGGACAGAATGTGAGTACTATGTGATGCACACTTTGTAGCTAGGGGAGAAATAGAAAATTCACCAAAGGCCACATTTTTGGGGGGTCTTGGCAAGCAATACCATTGCAGTTGCTGCTGTGTTTTTAAAGTTGTGTTTTCTGAGACTGTGCCATGATTTGAGTCAGAATAGCTTCATTCCATTCCATTAGATGTTGGATTTTCTTTTTTTAATGAAGCGAAATAAATATTTTCCTGCCCCACTTTGGGGAAATATGGAGAAGAACTCAACCCTGACTCTTCAATGGAAGGACAGATACTGAAGCTGAAGCTCAAATAATTTGGCCACCAAATGGGAAGAGGGGACTCATTGGAAAAGACTCTGATGTTTGGAAAGACTGAAGGCAAAAGGAGAAGAGGAGGGCAAAGGATGAGGTGATTAGATAGTGTTATCAACTCATTGAGCATGAATTTGTGCAAACTCCAGGAGACAATGGAGGATAGGAGGGCCTGGTGTGCTGTGGTCTACGGGGGCACAAAGAGTTGCACATGCCGTAGCGACTGAATAACAAACAACAATGGAGAAGGAAGAGGAAATTTTGCCTGTTCTCTAGCCAATTTCACAACAGAACTTAGCAGAAAATTCATTCTCGCTGGTTTCACGGTGCTGTCAAAAATTGCCTGCTTGACTTTAACTGCTTCTCTTAGTTCCATTTCCTTTCTCCTAACAGCATCTCATAATTAAAAGTGATTATACTCAGAAGTGCCCAGAAGCCAGCTCTGTCCAAAAGACTCATCGTACAAGCAACCGCGGAAGGCTGCTTGGAGAAACATAATATCAAGAAGATAAGTTGGAATATGTGTCATGGATTTAGTGGGTGAAACAGATTTCACACTGAGAAGATTTGATGTCTTCTGGAACCTATTTAGCTGGAATCTGGCAAATTGGCAGAGGTGGGTTCAGGATCCTAAATTTGTGAAAATAGGAAGGAATGTAATTGTGTTTTGACAAGCAAAAAAGTAATCTGGATTAAATGAACAAATACTGTCAATATACATTTATTGTCATTATACATAATGTGTTTGCCATTTTATGCAGGTATAGTATATGTAAAACACACACACATAAACTCATTCAGAAATAACAGATATTCTACTTTAATAGAACCTTTTCCTCTATTGGATCATTAAATCAAGGGCTGACTGGATTTAAATATAAAGCAAAGTAAATTGGTAGTCCAGAAGGCAATATAGGATAACCAAAAAGTTTCAGAAGACCTTTTAAGATCTTACAAAATTATCCTAAGTAGACAATAAGGGTACATAAATATCCTCAAAACTGATCTAGAATGGGTTCCCCCAACACGATGCTCTGAATATGTCCTAGTCCACATCTCGTGTTCTCTGATCCATCTGGAGCTCTGGTTGACACTTGATTTGTTATGTCTCTTTCAGAAGTTCAAAGTGGTGCACAATGTTCTCTTTTCCTATTTATCTCCCAAAACAATAACTCTGCTAGGCTGAGAGGGAAGGATGGTCCAAAGTCATCTGCTGATCTTCATTCCCTGGGCAGGGATTAGTATCTGGGCCTCTCTGCTCCTAGTTTAACACCTACACCACTACACCAGTGTGGTTCTTTGGCTGAGAGAGAGGAACAAGTCCAACTTCCCCAACACGCTTTTGTATCTGAGGATGGACTTGAGTCTCACAATGGCAGTTCAACACCTTCCCAACTACACTGTCTTATTTGGTTCTTCCTCCTTCTCTGTACAGTAACCATCAAGTTCTTGCAACCCTGGTCACGTTTGAGCCCTGACCTTAGAAAACAGACATGGGAAAGATGTTTTCATTGTCTTCTCCCAGACAGTTTCTGGCTGCTCTTGTTATTCTGTTTTCTCCCTCATTAGCAATTGGAGACCATTGATTAGCCCTGTGCAATAGCTGTTCTCTGCAGTACCAGCTAGTAGCTTTTGCTAATTGTTTGTTTGGGTACTGCTAGCAAAAGCAACTGGCCTGTTGAAAGAGCTTCGACATCCTGAGAAGCTGATGTGTCCAGCTCTTCAGAACGCTTCAGTCTTTTAAAAGGGACAACTGCCTCTTTGCTCCCGTTGACTGCTTCCCCCCCTTTTTTTCTTCTTTGGAAAATTTCATTTCATTTCATTTCATTTCATTTCATTTCATTTCATTTATATGCCGCCCTTCTCACAAGACTCAGGGCGGCTCACAACAACAACACAATTAAAAAACACAATTAAATTAAAAATTTAAAAATTAATTTCATTCACACAACATACAAACACATTCAGCTCACAGCCGCTGATGGCGGGACACTCTTAGGGCCGAGGGACAGAGCACAGCTCATATGCCCCAAGCCTGTCGGCACAGATGTGTCTTCAGTGCTTTCCGGAAAGCTAGGAGGGAGGAAGCAGTACGAACCTCTGAGGGAAGCTGGTTCCAGAGGGCTGGGGCAGCAACGGAGAAGGCCCTAGCCCTAGGCCCCGCCAGACGACATTGTCTAACAGACGGGACCCGTAGGAGGCCAACCCTATGCGCCTTAACCGGTCGCTGGGATTCATGAGGCAGAAGACGGTCCCGCATAGAGGTTACTATGGCCTTGATATTTATTCATTTAGTAAATTTACATAGCTGCAATGATGGGAATCAGATATGTGAACAACCGGTTCTCTGTGTGGATGCCGCTTCTGGAAGTCCATTCTGGGCTTGGGCAACAAAAAATTAGCTACCGGTTCTGCCAAAGTGGTGCGAACCGGCTGAATCCCACCACTGCATAGCTGCCCATCTCACCAAAGGCGACTCTGAGCGGTGCATGACAAACGGATAAAACCACATATAAAAACAAATACAATATATATTTAAAAAAATAAAATTCTGAAAAGGAAATATAAAAAAACAAAAACAAAAAGCAAATCCTAGGGGATAACAACAGTAGCTCAGTTACAATCTTGGAATTTAGTCCAAAAACTATAGCAGACAAAAATGGTAAAAAAAACCAACACAGAACAATACGGTGTTTGGCTGATTCACAGAACTCTCTTCATCTTATTATTCAGTTTCCAGGATTAGATGATGAACCATAAATCAATAAAATAGAATGGCTTTCAGCAGCATGTTAAACTGAAAAGTTAAAAAGCCTAAGCAAGTTTAAAACTAGCCATATGGACCATATTGTGTGAAAGCATCTGTTAGGTTTTTATTGGAGCTGGCAAAATGTGTTGTGCGACTAAGCTGTTGAATGACAGGGCTCAGAATTATCTGCAAGAATCAGATGGTTTCATCAGATTGACAAAACTGGTGTTGTCATGTTGTGATGTAAGCTCCATCTCTTATATATGTTTGTGCAGCACCCTGGGGCAGTCAGAAAGAACCAAGTTTGCATCAAGACATTACAGTGCTTATTTTGCACTGATGATGTTATTTAGTTTGGTAATGAAGTGTCTGAAAAAAATTCCCATCAAGCTCAGAGAGCGCCAAGGACCCCACAGTGCTTATTTTGTCCTGGGCTTCTCCTTGTTCCCCCTGGAGACACCTCTGGAGTGTGAAGAATTGAAGAAGTCTTGGGACTCAGCTAATGCAATCTCCTGCTTGGTTTAGGACAAGGATGGCGAACCTTTTAGAGACCGAGTGCCCAAAAACTGGCCCCACCCCCACTCCACCCCCTGCCCTGCCCTGCTCCGCTTCCACACCATCCCCCACCCTGCCTGCCCACAGGGCCACTCACCACCTCCAGGGCTCACCACAGGTTGCCCAGGCAGCCCAGCAGCACTATGGTGGCCATGCCCTCTGCCTGCACCCTGCAGCATCAACTGTGCATGATGGGGCATGAGGGCAGAGTCTACACTGCCTGGCTGCCATGTCCTTGGCTGCGCTGCTCCGCGTGGGCCACGCTCAGGGGCGTCTCCTCCAGGGGGCTGCTGGTGTGGAGGGGGTCATGGGGGGAGGCGAGGCTAGGGCAATGGCACATGTGCCCACAGAGAGGGCTCTGAGGTTCGCCACCACTGGCTTAGGACTTTTACATCACCTCACAGTGAAAAGGCTGAACACAACAAGGATACGGAACACAATTTCCCAAAAGGAGATTAGCTAGATGGATTGGGTCATACTGACTTGTATTTGGAAGTTGTAATCAAATACAGGTTGTAAAAGGTAGACGTAGGAAACAGATGACAATATGGCTCAGGACAGTTATGTACAGGTAGTGCATGCCTTATGACCGTAATGGAGCCTGTCCATTACAGTTGTAAGTTGTGATCGTGGAGGAGGGGCAGAATTTTGGAACTGGGTCATAAGTACCTTTGGGGGATGTGTCATAACTCCAAAGGGTGCTAAGCGACTGTGTCATGCCTCCGTCCGAGCCTGACTCTGAGGATGACATGTTGTTCCCTGTTGAGGCCCAGGAGGGGGTGTCTGTGGCTTCGGAGGACTGTGGGGAGGAGCAGGCTGAGGCAGGCCAGGGCCCTTCAGGTTTGGAACAGGGAAGGCAGAGCTCAGGCGAGGAGCATGGCCCCTCCCCACCAGATCCCAGAGCAAGGAGAGCAGAGAGGAGGAGGGAACAATGGAGGCAGGCTCACTTGCTCGGGAGGAGACCGTCCCGCCCCAGTCCACAAGGCACACCTGGGAAGTAGGGTTTAAGGAGACACTGTGGGGTGGGGCATTTGCCGGGAACAAACGTGAACTCTTGTGATGTGAGCTCTTGTACCTGGACTGTTTTGCATTTTGGATCAAGTTTGTTTCCTGCTGAGTTCTCCTTGCTGTCCTTAGTTTTGCAGTTTGCAGGTTACAGGCAAGCTGGGCGTTGAAAAGATCATACTTTGTTAGTTATCTGTTTTACTTTAAAGAACTGTTTAACTTTGTTGACTGTTTTATTGAACTTGTGCCAGCATATGTGGGGGCTGCTGGGTGAACGTTGGCAGTGCTTACATAGACAATTGTTCTGACCAGCTAATTGCTTTGCCTCCGTTCGGGACCCTGGGTCATCACAGACTGGTTGAAAGTCAAGGACAACCTATATCTGAAGAACCCATCAAAATCAGAATTGAAGGTATAAAACGAACACCCTGGACAGTCTACCCACCTCCTTACCTGAAGATAATGATAGGACCGATCCTTGGCCTTGGCCTCTTGAAGCATCAAGGCTTTTTCTGGGCCTCCTCCTGAGCTGGGATAAGCCTCCCGTGCTTGGCTGACCGTCATTGTATGCCAAGAACTCCTCTTGAGAGTCTGGCCATCCAAAGACATGGACATTCCTGCACAGGCTAAACACTTGCCCTCACCACCTCCACTTTTGAGACCCTTCAAGGTCAAGTCTCGGAAGGCACTTTCGGGGGTGTCCACGCAGTACTGGGTGTTCTGGTCAACAGCATGTTGCCTTCCAGACATCATGTAGCTGCTATCACTGTCCAGATTATCATCGGAGCTCCACCAGCCCATCATCTTGTTCCGATGGCGGGAAGAAGACGACGAGGAATCCACCTTGCGGTCTTTGCTTTTGCTACGCTTGCCGTGCCGCGACTGGCGGTGGTGGTGAGGGTGGTGGTGAGGGTATCCTCCCTCTGTGCCTCGCCCTTCCATCTTGGTGCCGTTGTACTCCCGCTTGGAGGGGGCTTCCAGAGAATGGGACTTGGCAAAGAGCTTCTGGACAGAATGGACGAGATGCCGGATGCGGCTGGGGCTCTCGCTGCGTGGCTGTTCTGTGCTGCTGGCCCGCTGGTACTGCAGGGTGTGGAAGCCGTCGTGGTGAAGAGGCAGTTGCTTCTCGAACTGGTCCAGGAGAGTGGGGGGCAGCCGGTTGATCTTACCGGAAGGATGGGCGGCCGCCATACACTCGTCACAGGAGTCGTACTGTTGAGGTGTGTGGTGCATTCTAGGAAAGGTGCTGCTACTGCTGGCAGCAGAGAGTGGTTCAGTTAGGCTGAGGGGAGGGTCAGCAGAGCTGCGGGATGAGCAGTAGTGGTCCAAGGAATAAGGCTCACTGGGGCTGAGGAGGTATGGCTGGCGAGATTCCTGGCTATGGTGGATGTATTCCATTGGCTGGTCACAAGCCTCTGGGATGCAGCGGCAAGGATGTTCCCATGACTGGTTGCGGTCCCCATGGTAGCTCTTCATGGTGTCATCACCGGGCAAGTAGGCCTCTCATCCTGCTCTCTGTGGGTCAGAGGAAGAGGAAGACTCAGCACCTACAAAAAAGGTAATGTTAGAGTCTAGAAAAGCAGGGCCACAGAGACAACTTTCATGAAAAAGATCTCAGATTCAATTCTTGACTCTGGAAAGTTATCATAGGAACTCCTGTAGACCAGCGGTCAGGTAGACGACTTTGAGCTAAGGCAGGGATTTTCAGACTTGACCAATTTAAGACTTGTGGAATTCAGCTCCCCAAATTCATCAGCCAGGCACGCTGGCTGAGGAATTCTGGGAGTTGAAGTCCACAAGTCTTAAATTGGCCAAGTTTGAAGACCCCTGAGCTAAGGTGATGAACAGAGGGTTTTTTACTAAAGCTTACTTCCTCTGACTTGGTCAATGCCATTGCAAGGGGTCAAGCAAAGGCATTATCTAGTTTTTAAGATAGTTCAGCTTGTTGTAGCCTGAAGTTCTTCAGATATGTTGGGCTATTATTTGCAAAATGTCTCAGCTTAGGTCTCCAAGATATTTGGAGATGGTTGGCATAAAAGTCTTTCCAGACATTTCCTCTTAGGAAAAGGTTTTGTTGATTCTAGCCTTATGTTTTTATTTTGAAGGGAGCCCACTTTCCCAGAAAGGAGTTAAAGGTCATCTAAGATCATGTAGTTTTAGAACACGGTAGGGGTGGAGAAGAGAGGGAAAAGAAGAGAGGAACAGGGCTTGTCTTGTCATAAATGGTTTTTAGGAACGGCCACCTCTATCTGGAGCCAGGTATTCAAGGTTGACTTCTACTAACGGGTGTAATTGGGAGTCACATGTGTATCTGGCTGTTACAGTTCTCAGCATCCTTACTATAGGCTATGCCGAGTGAGGCTACTGAAAGTTTTAGTTTGGTGACATCAGGGAGACATCATTATTATTGCTGGTGTATCCTGAAATAAGCTTTGGATGTTCTTCACCCATTGTAAAAAGAAAGTGCTAATTTCTTTCTAAGGGTGTCCTTGGGGTAATGTAAGGCAAGCCGAATAGAAAATATTGTTTAGATAAAATCAGTGATTAGGAAGTATCACAAAAAAACTCGTTGTGAGGCCGACCGTTTGCTCTGATAGAATTGGAGTTTATGAGGCAGCTTAGTGGACAACTGATTTGTTATGGAGAAGAGGGAAGAGGACAGTGTACCAAACAAAGCAAAGTGGTCCTTGAATGCGAACAGGCATCTGAATAAATAACTTGTGATAAGATTTTGAAGCCTGTCTGCACCTTGAGCATCTCAGCTGCTCAGAGCACTCTTGAGTTCCCATTCTCCCCAAGTCAACAGCAAAGGTAGCTTTGATAGAAGCCTTTATTTTTGCTCATCAGCTTGCCAAGGCCTCTGACAATGGGCCCAGGATTTTATACATCCACTTTTTTTAATAAGTGGATTTTTGGGGGGGGGGGGCTGGTGAAGTCTACATCTTGGGAGTTTTTGGAAAAAATCTCTTAAGACACCTCCACAATATCTCTATGGTGGTTCATAGAAATGAGCAAAGGAGATGCTTAAAAGGGGAGAGGTTTTACATGAATAAGGTTCTGAGAGCTCATATTTAGGCTTTTTAATATTTTTAAAATAGAGTGTCCACCTTGCAATCTCTCAGCTGGTCTCCTCCTTTGATACTCAGCAGTTGAAATGAAATGGAGATAGAGCAAAGGCTACCTCATGACTGGAGGCTTTGATCCAGATCCATCCTTTCTGAAAAGGGCTTCAATCAAGGCTGATGTTGCTGGGGAGATATTTTTAGACATTTTCTTCAAGCCTCCTGAATCTCTTAGCTATTTGTCAAAAGCAACTGTTGATTAAAGCTGCAGGCAGACTGAAGAAAATCCAGGGATGAAAAAATCAGGCTAGAAGAGATCATCACCTGTGGCAACTTCCAAAACCCATTGATGAAACTGGGAGAATCAAGGACTGAAGTTTCCTCTGGATTCTACCATTCCAGAACTTTGGGGGGAGGGGAGGCCAGCCTGCCATGAACTATGGGGAGAAGGAGCCGGATGGGAGGGGGAAGGCTAACGACTCAGACTCACCGTATCTTTTACAGACACAACTTCAAGGCTGGCCAGCTGGGAATGGCATGCAGTTCCACACCACCCAGTCTACAGCTGAAGAGACCCTTCCCAAAACAATTTATTTCAATAGGATTGGACAATGGGGGAAGGCCACAATGGGAAGAGACAAAGTGAGAAAAAGTTAACTGTGAAAGTTTTGATGCAGGAACCTCAGTTCTGACTTTGCTATAGTATACTGTAATCCATTTGGCCTTTAGTAAAATAAACTTTTCACGCCAAATGAAGTTCAGGGTGGTTCTTGCTTGAGGGATCAAACTGGGGCAGGACAGACACATATACACAATAAGAACTAGGCCAATTTTCTAATGCTTATCAAGCCTTGCACTGCTGATAGACTCAGAAGCAAGCACCACTTGGATTTCTGGAGAAAACTTTGTTCTTAGCCGAGTAATGAAACAGAATCTCGAAAGACTGCCAGAGCAGTTCTCCAGATTTACTTATACCTTGTATAGTTAAGACAAAGTTATTCCCTTTATTATGCTTCCTCCGCCCCCTTCTTGGGGCTAAAGTGTTTCTTTTGCAACCATCCTGTTTTCTCCCCCATATTTCCAGAGCCTGCTAGACATTTCATCAGATGGAGTAAGGTGATCATCCTCAACCTGACACCTTTTAAATGTGTAGGATTTGGCCATCTGGGTGAGAATTTTAAGAGTTATAATTACAGCGTCTCAAGAGATGCCAGGTTGGGGAAGGTGTAGGACTGGAATAGAGCCTCTATCTATCTATCTATCTATCTATCTATCTATCTATCTATCTATCTATCTATCTATCTATCTATCTATCTATCTATCTATCTATCTATCTATCTATCTATCTATCTATCTATCTATCTATCTATCTATCTATCTCACACACACAATTATTATCCAACCTCTCTCTTTAAAGTTACATCGTAATACTCTTCTTTCTAAAAAGGAGATATTTTTAGGTAATGGATTAAAGGTAATCTAGAATTATGGATTGATTTAAGGACTAAGATTTTGAGTTAGAAGTAAGAGGAAAAAGGGGTGATTAATGGAATATATATATTAAATTGATTAGGAATGTGGTTTTTTTTAGAACGATAGGTTTATTTGTAAGAAAATTATTATGTAATGTTGAGTTAATCTAATAAAATGATTTGTTTGTTTGATAACATGGATGTTATTAGTTATGACAATTAATTGGATGACATTTGAATTCTGTCTAATGGATTGAAATGATTTAAGGTCTGATTTTCTTCTGTCAGCTTAAAGAGATTGATTGATCAATGGATTAGATACGTATAGGATAGATTAATATTTTATTTTAAATAAGGGATATTAGTGGAAGAAGAAATAAATAAGATTTATGATAAAATTAAGGAACTTAGAACATATTTGGAAGGGATACCCGAATTGATAATGTTTGTACTTAAACTTAATTTGATTATGGTAGTTTAAATTTATAAAGCTTTAAAAACAGGTCTAGGTTGAATAAATTTAAGCTAGAATTGGACTATTTTAAATAAATTATGTCACTTAAGGGAAAAAGAAAGGGAATACTTGATGTATTGATTGAATTATGTATATATGTTTTGTTTCTGGATATTTGACTACCCTAACACCATGGTGAATCTTGAGCACTTTGTCTTAAAAATAAAAAAACCAATAAAATTTGTTTTTTAAAAAAAATAATACTCTTCTTTCTATAATCTAATCCTCAAAGCCATAAATCAAAAGCTCATTGTTTTTTTTTTAAAAGTTCATAAGGGGTTTCCCATTCCAATAAATTTAGGCAGTGTCCTTTCTCTAATTAAAGAAGTGATTGAATCCATTTCAGCAAGATCTGTCTATCAAGCAAGAACATCCGATGTTAGCAGCTTTGACATTGTCGCCAACCATTCTTCCTGCAGAGATACTCTTCTATTGGATATGCATTTAACAGAAGTTTAAACATCTCTGTCCCTTGCGTGCATGCATCATGCACATACACACCCATAGAACACAGAATACACATTTACATAGCTGCCCATTACATAGTGAATAGGCAGCAGATACACTAAAACAATCTCTATAGGTGAAAACTGATTAAAAATAGAACCAAGATAGATTCCAAAGATAAAATAATCCAAAAATGGTGAAAAAACACATACAGAGAGTTCACTTAATTAACCTCATGTAACCATTTTGCAATCTTTGCTCAATCATGGGATCCCAAGCCAGATGCTGATTTATTTTTATTTTTACCTCAGATGGCAGAGCGGGGAGTTGAGGAGAGTCCCAAAATTAAGATGGCTGCTGCAACCATGCATTTGAAGACCTACTCCTGTTTTCACATTCATCACACACACACACATGCACACACACACACACACACACACACACACACACCATATAAAAAGGGGTGGGGCTTTGATGGCATCATCCGGGCTTTCCACCATGAGGTGTGCTTTTTTTTGATCCCCTGGTCATCCTTGAATTGGAACAATAAAGCATGAAATAGCTCAGATCTTTTTTACGCGTTAAAAATCTCTAAACGTATGCACAATAAATTTAATTATTTCTCTTCCTCCTTCCCCCCCTCTCTCTCCCTCTCTCTCTTGAGGGTTTAGCCTGTGATACTAAAACACAGATTCTGTTTTGTTAATTTAAAATTCTATATTGGGAATGATTTCAGAAAATAGATTAATTCAGGAACCATGCACAGTTTGTCATGCAAGTCCAGTCAGTGTCTCCATCCGAAAAAGGGACCCCTGGATAAAACCTGGTTGGTTTAGGTGAAAGCAACTAGACTGGCTCACGAAGATCCAAGTGACCATGAAACACAGCAAAGGATTAGAGTTTACTGGGGCTCATTTATTTGTTTATTTGCATCTCAACTTCATCATTTTTACAAACAACCCCAGGTGGCGAACATATCTCCACCACCACCACCACCATCACAATCCTGTGAGGTGGGTTGGACTGAGAGAGAAGTATTGGCCCAAAGTCACCCAGCTGGTTTTCATGGCTAAGGCGGGACTTAGAGCTGACCAGTTTGGCATTACTTGTGGTTACCCTGTAATTTGGCAACTTCAATTGGGTACAACCTGTCTGGGATAAATCTGTTATCTGGCAGACTTGTTGAATTCAATTGCTATTGCAACTTTGTGATCGTCCCCCTTGCTACAATAAATGTTTGTGGCTAAAGCAGAAAAATACTGCTAGAATGGCAGCCAGACCAGGAAGTGGTACATTTTAACAGCAATTCTAGGTGTTACAAAGGCTTCCCCCCCTCCCCTTGATAAAGTCATTCAGCCGCTGCTGAGTAAAAAAAAAAAAAGTGAAATTGCTTTTAAGCCACAGTCAAAATTGGTGGCTTTTATCACTTTGGTTTTGCCTGGGGGAGGAGAGAAAAAAAAGAGGGTGGGTTGATTTCTAGCCAGTCATAAAAAATGCAAGAGTGAGCAAATGAATGAAAAAAAGAAAGAGAAGACCAAACAGAAAAAAAAGGAAAGAAAGTGAAGGCAGAAAATGACTCCTTGTCTAGGAGAAAAGGCACAAGGTCACTCCATTCTCGGAAGAGATTTATTATGGCTTCATGCCTTTCGGCTTTTGCAAGGCACAAATCACCCTCCAATTATTCATAAATATAAAGCTGCAGCATTACAAACCGTAAAGAAACCAACTGCGGCAGCGGTCAGCTTCCAATTGCCAAACAAGTGGCCTTGTCAGTGAACGGTTCGTGCATCTGTTCGCTGAAAAAAAGGGAACACGCATCCAGCTGGGGACTGAAGACCTGCGGAAGGCGTAAAGAGCAGCCCACCCATATGAGAAGGGCATCCTTTCATCCCATCCCGCCCAAGTGCCACCAGCTTGTCCTGGAGAACGTTTGCGAGAGAGCATGGAGACCTCCTGATTGTGAATTTAGCAGCCAAGGAAATCAGGTGGGGAGCGCTGGAGGAAGACCCAAGAGAGGACAAGCTCATGCACGGCTACCTGGAGGCGTTAATCACTCCTGTCTCTCTTGACTAGCTGGGTTCCAAATGAACAGCAGGCAAAACAAATGAGAGAAGCAGGATGTCTTTGTACTTCTAGATGACCAAGGCATGCCTTTCTTTTGCCCTCCTCTGTTTGTTCTCGCTTATTGGAGGACACCTTGTTAACAGATTGGCAGCACATCCCTGGACTTTGGAATTAGATCAGGGGGATTCACCCAATGTGCGCAGGACATGGGCTGGATGCCAACAAAAACTTTATGTAGAATAAAATAGAGCTGGAAGAGATCTTGGCGGTCTTCTAGTCCAGCCCTCCACTCAAGCAGGAGAACCTATACCCATCTCAGACAAGTGACTGTCTAGCCTCTTCTTAAAAATCTCCAGTGATGGAGCGCCCACGATTTCTGGAGGCAAGCTGTTCCACTGGTTAATTGTTCTCACTGTTAGAAAGTTTCTTCTTGATTCCAGGTTGCTTCTCTCCTTGATTAGTTTCTTGTCTTGCCTTCTTGTCTTTTGGAAAATAAATTGACTCTCTCTTCTTTGTGGCAGCCCCTCAAATACTGGAATACTGCTATCATGTCACCCCTCGTCCTTCTCTTCTGTAGACTAGGTAAACCCAAGTCTTGCAACTGTTTTCCATCTTCAGGCCTTTGATCATCTTAGTTTCTCTTCTTTGCCCTTTTTCCAAAGTCTCAATGTCTTTATTGTTGTGTGGTGACCAAAACTGGATGCAGTATTCCCGGTGTGGTCTTACTAAGGTTTTATAAAACGGCAGTAATACTTCACATGATTTTGATTATATGCCTCTATTTCAGTGTTTCTCAACCTTGACAATTTTAAGGCATGTGGACTTCAACTCCCAGAATTCCACAGCCAGCATTGCTGGCTGTGGAATTCTGGGAGTTGAAGTCCACATGCCTTAAAATTGTCAAGGTTGAGAAACACTGCTCTATTTATACAACCAAGGATTGTATTAGCTTTTTTTTTAAACCTTACATGATGGCTTCACTTGGTGGTCTAGTTCCCACAGGAATCTAAGAGGATGGTTGAGTTTCATGACAGGATGAACTAATGGTGTCTGCAAGGGGTGAGGGAAAGGACATATGTACATCAAGGACATGTGACGTGAACTCTCCAGCAAGTCCCAAGTAGTCACAGACCAGACCAGAATGGAATAAGAGAGAACAATGGTGAAATGCTGTTTCATGGCACTACATTGGTATCCTATCCTGGACATAATTTAGCCTGGATAGTAACACCAATGGCCCTGTGGTTAGGGTGTTCTCTTACAGGTGAGAATCAGGGCTGTTGTGTTGCTTACTGCTTGGGGCAGCACCAGATCAGGTTAGCACCAATTTAACAAGCCAACTGAACACTGTCCTAGCCCTTTCATCAGGATTCTAGACTATATTTTCCAAACTATGCCTTCTAGCATCTCTGTACTACCATCAAAGGAGACCTTTCTTTCCTAGACCTTCAGTCAATGGGTTTTGGATATAATGGTTCACAGTTCCACAGCGACATACATAATTTGCATGATGAAAGCGGAGTCTCAGAAAAAAAAAATAGCACTCTCTTTTGGTCCCTGAACCTGACAAGGGCAAGGGTTAAATACGTTATTCTCCTTTCAGTAATAGCAGTGATCAGTATTAGAGATGAAATATCCTAAAATATTTTGCCCCTCAAATTGCAGATAAGAAGCAGTGAACTTTGCATTAGGCTCCATGTCCTGAATGTGAATTTTTAACATTAGCATTCAGACCTTTTATCGCGTTGGTCTCCTTTAGTATTTTTGTTATAGTTTTTGGAGAGACCAAATAGGAGCCCTCACATCTTGTCCCGCTCTAAGTATCACTGCACTGCAGCAAGTGCCAAACATCAAAATGAAATATTGGGGAATGCAGTGAAGTGCAGATAGTGGTCAACTGCTCTCTGAAACTTCCATGAATAACCAATGTGAGCATCCTGAAAGAATGTTTTGAGAGGGCAATTCCCCTGCCCCCGCCCAGTTTTTTTCTGGTTTGGGTGGAGAGCATCACAAGCTTTGGAGAGCATCCAACTTCCAGTTACATGCCAGAAAAGTCTACAATAAGAGTCAACAAATGAAAAATGTGTAGCTGAAGACCCCCCCTTTTTTTGCAATCATTGACCCCTGGCAATGTCAGGCTTGATGTAACAAGGCATCAGGGAGTAGCATTAATAGATAAATCCAATGTTGATTGATTGATTGGTTACAATTAATTGCATGCTCCCAGTTGCCAACAGAACATGAAAAACATCTGGAAAATCCAGAGGCATTAAGATCATTTAAACCTTTGGAAAAAAAATGAGTCTGTCTTCTATAAAATTAATGCCTTGGACACTTTGAAAAAGAGGAAGGGTTTGGCCTGTGCGCTAAAGGAAAAGAAGATCTCAGAAGATCAACTATTCCATAGTGAGTGGGCTGCCACTGAGGACACCATTCTCTGGATCCATCCTCCCCTGATCTGTCTAACTGCATGGATATACAGTAAGTTGAGGGTATTTCTCAACCTTAGCAGTTTTAAGCTGCTGGTGGTGGGAGGGATTTCAACTCCCAGAATTTTGCCAAGGTTAAAGATGCCAAGGTTTTCTTCACTAACAAAACGGCTCCATGCATTGCGCACACCTGTATAATCCAAAACATTTTGAACGGGAAGCTGATTAACATGTTTGCTTGAACTAATAGCATTTTTTTTTTCAGTTGACGAATGTAGCGTTAGCGGCTAGGATACAGGCCATTTAAAAATAATTGGTCATTTCAAGGCAGGCTATAACTGGGCTCTGACACACCTTTCCGATATACATGGGAATATCCCTTTTGAGGAAGTGCTTTCCTGCACTGGCATCCTGAGAAAGCATTTGAAGCAACCTCTTGGGTCTTCAGAAAATTTAGACGTTGGACAGGATTGGGACTGGATGGACATTTCTAGAGAATTTGATGGTTTCAGAGTGGACTGGGAACAAAATGTGTGGGTGGTAGACCAAAATAGCAAGGATGATATGGTATCTTGTTGCTTACATGGTATAAAATACCCACACACAAAAAAGATGTTTTGATCCTCTATGGAGATTCTCAATGTTCTGTCCCAGCCTAGGCGAGTCCTCATTAATTCACAAGGACGATCCCCTCTTTTAACAAGTAGGCTGGAAATGCAGGGAAAACAAACCCCATTTATTAATTAGGTACAGACCTGCAAAATGTCCCAAAAGCAAAGGCAAACAAAACACGATGCAAATGGAGAATTGTCCAAGGCAACCAAAACAGGATTCCATGAAACCTGAGTCCTTTGCAAACAGTTGCCTTCAGCAACCAGCACCGCCCACACCGTCCCTTTTTATTATGCAGTCCCAAGGCGTGGCTTCTCAATGCCTTCTCCTCCTCCCTTGGAGTCGCCCCATTGCCTCCCTCTGTCCTGCTCTTGTTGCCTGTCTGCGTTTGCGAGCATCTATGATGTCTTCCAGCTGTGAGTCCTCAGTTCCCTGCACAGCTGAGTCTCAGCCTGAGCACAACTGGAGGGGCCAGGCTCTTCATCAGATTGTAAGTCCTGGAGCTCATCAGAGCCTTCCTCAGACTCTGATGGCTCTCCAGGCCCCTCCTCCTCCTCCTCCTCCTCGGATTCCCCGGACTCAGCTGCCAGGTTCACTGACTGGAACAGACTCACAACGCTCAGTCATCTGGGTCATAGTTTTACCATAGTTTTTTCATGAGGCAACTGGACTTTCCTTTGAAGACATTTTGCTTCTCATCCCAGAAGCTTCTTCAGCTCTGACTGGATGGTGGGGAATGGAAGGATTTATACTCCTTGCAGACAGCTGATCATTTGCCTTCTTTTAGAGAGTCATTCTAAACCTGGAGGTTTATCTCTGTTGTCAGGGTCACCTAAGTAGTGCACATGTGTGTGGAGCCTTCTTGGAAATGCTGGAAGGACTGTGTTGTAGACTGGAGATAGATGATGCCCACATTTTGGAGAGAGAGGACTGCTGGTTTGAAAGAGGGGTCAAAGAGGCCATCTATGTCAAAATTGAACAGCCCTCTCTCAACGGGGGTGGGAGGGATACGACACCATCTATCTCTAGTCTGCCTCATGAATCCCAGCGACCAGTTAGGGCACATAGGGTTGGCCTCCTATGGGTCCCGTCTGTTAGACAATGCCATCTGGTGGGGCCTAGGGCAAGGGCCTTCTCCGTTGCTGCCCCAGCCCTCTGGAACCAGCTTCCCTCAGAGGTTCGTACTGCTCCCTCCCTCCTTGCTTTCCATAAATTGCTGAAGACGCATCTATGCCGACAGGCTTGGGGCGCATGAGCTGTGCTCTGCCCCTGGGCCCTAGGAAGGTCCCTCCATCAGCGACTGTGAGCTGATTGTGTTTGTATGAATGCAATTAATTTTAAAATTTTTATTGTATTTGTTGTAAGCCGCCCTGGGTCCTAGGAGAAGGGCGGCATATAAATTTGATTATAAATTATAAAAATAAAATAAATAAATAAAATAGTCTACAACCCAGTCCACTTGCCTCGTGAAAAAAAAGCACCTTTAAATGTTTTGATCACACTATTGTGGTCACCAAGCTGATTTCCTGGGAGTTAAAGTTGCTTAAAGTTGCTCAGTTTGAGAAACACTGATGTCCGGGCAGTCCTTGACTTACAGCCATTTGCTCAGTGGCCATTTGAAGTTATAATGGCAGTGAAAAAAGTGACTTCAACCGATTCTCATACTTAACAGTAGTTACGGCAATAAGAGTCACCTGATCAAAATTTGCAAGCGGCCTGTATTTATGACTCTGGCAGTGTTCCAGGGTCATTCGGTCATTTGGACCTTCCCAGCCGGCTTCTGACAAGCAAAGCCAGTGAGGAAGCTGGCTTAACGTAATGACTGTGTGATCCACTTAACGACTGCGGGGATTTGATTAACAGCTGTGGCAAAAAAGATAGTAAAACTGGGCACCTGACATGATTTGCTTAACAACTATGACATCACACCAGGTGCAATTCACTTAACCATGGTCTTGTGTAGCTATGGAAATTCTAATCCCTATAGTGGTCATAGGCAGAAGGTTACCTATAGACAGAAAACTGGACTGATGGGATTGGAAAAGGGGGCGGGATGTTGGAAGAGACTCATTAGGGCTCTTGATGAGAATCACTAATGCTTATGGCATCTATTTTGCCCACCCTTGATGAAGAGTTTATCTGATTTTCCACCCTTTGCAGTTGGCACTTCTTAAACGTCCCTGAGTTCTCCCCCTTTCTCTCCCCCCCCAAAGTCAAGGCTGTTTGGCTCTAAAAGCATCCTTGAATTAAAATATAAACACTACATGTTACCTTGCATTGCCTTCCGCATTAATAATTTGAGCTGGAGCTAAGTGGTAGAGGAAAGAGCTGTCATTTGGCACCAAATAAATAACAGGGCGCACCCTGCCCGCCCTCTCTAAATGGAACGACTTTAAATATCGCAACCGTTCCAGGCATTTCATTTCTTTTCCTTTTTTCCCCTTCTATATATAAAAAAAGAAAATTAAAAAGTCACGACAGTTAACCAAGCCTGTCATTATGCAGTGAGCCAGCCTTTGTGCAAGCAAATTAGATGGAATAAACAGTCAAAACCTAGAAGCACAAGAGAGCAGGAGCCTTGCAATTTTCTCATAAAAATGTTGCCCCCCTAAAGACTTCTGAGATAGATGAGAAGCAACCCAGAGAAATAAGATGTATGAATATTCCTGCAGGATTGAGAAATCTACAGGTAATCCTCAACTTTGAACCATTAGGTCAACGTTCAAAGTTATAATGGCACTGAAAAAAGCAACTTAGGGCTGGTCCTCACACTTACATCCCCATAGTCACATGATCAAATTTCTGGTGCTTGGCAACTGGCATGTATTTACAATGGCTGCAGCATCCCAAGGTTTATGTGATTGCAACCTTCCCAGCCTGCTTTAACAAGCAAAATCAATGGGGAAGCTGGATTCAATTAACAACTGTGTGGTTCACTTAATAGCTGCAGTGATTTGATTAACAACTTTAAAGGGCCTTAAAATTGGGTACAACTAGTGGTGGGATTCAAATATGTGAACAACCGGTTCTCTGTGTGGATGCCGCTTCCGGAAGTCCATTCTGGGCCTGGCCAACAAAAATTAGCTACCGGTTCTGCCGAAGTGGTGCGAACCGGCTGAATCTTACCACAGGAAGGAAGGAAGGAAGGAAGGAAGGAAGGAAGGAAGGAAGGAAGGAAGGAAGGAAGGAAGGAAGGAGGGGTGGATTCAAATAGGTGAACAACCACTTCTCTGTGTGGATGCCGCTTCCGGAAGTCCATTCTGGGCCTGGCCAACAAAAATTAGCTACCAGTTCTGCCGAAGTGGTGCGAATCGGCTGAATCTTACCACAGGAAGGAAGGAAGGAAGGAAGGAAGGAAGGAAGGAAGGAAGGAAGGAAGGAAGGAAGGAAGGAAGGAAGGAGGGGTGGATTCAAATATGTGAACAACCACTTCTCTGTGTGGATGCCGCTTCTGGAAGTCCATTCTGGGCCTGGCCAACAAAAATTAGCTACCAGTTCTGCCGAAGTGGTGCGAACCGGCTGAATCTTACCACAGGAAGGAAGGAAGGAAGGAAGGAAGGAAGGAAGGAAGGAAGGAAGGAAGGAAGGAAGGAAGGAAGGAGGGGTGGATTCAAATAGGTGAACAACCGGTTCTCTGTGTGGATGCCGCTTCCGGAAGTCCATTCTGGGCCTGGCCAACAAAAATTAGCTACCAGTTCTGCCGAAGTGGTGCGAACCAGCTGAATCTTACCACAGGAAGGAAGGAAGGAAGGAAGGAAGGAAGGAAGGAAGGAAGGAAGGAAGGAAGGAAGGAAGGAAGGAAGGAGGGGTGGATTCAAATAGATGAACAACCGGTTCTCTGTGTGGATGCCGCTTCCGGAAGTCCATTCTGGGCCTGGGCAACAAAAAATTAGCTACCGGTTCTGCCGAAGTGGTGCGAACCGGCTGAATCCCACCACTGGGCAAAACTCACTTCATAACTGCCTTCCCTAGCCCCCATCATGGTCGTAAATCGAGGACTATCTGTATAGCAAAGATCTGTTTGATTTCTGCTAACAGAATTCTTATACCCACCGAGGGTAACCTTCTCAAGGACTTGCTGATGACTCTAATTGGATGATGGTCTAATTGAACAATGGACCTCTTGCTGGTCTGAAGTCAAAGTAACCATGTAAATTGGACCAGGGAGTTGGACTAGAAGATCTCCAAGGTCCGATCCAGCTCTATTATATCCTGTTTCTATTTCTAGGTCACTATCTTGAGCAATGAGCAAATGCGTCAAAATTTTGCGAAACAGTCCAATTTGGCTCATTAAACTTAATGTTTATAATGCGTGCATTTCACTAAAGGTTTCTCTGTCCAGGAGATTCCTGTTTTGTAATTTTGAGTAATATACTAATTTTTGCAGAAATGTTCCCCCGCAAAAGGCACTTATATGCACTTTTCCATAAATTCATTCAGTTTTATACAAACATTTCTTTAACACATTAAAAGAAACTGGCAAACCCCAGGGCGATCTTTCAGAAAAACGATTATTTTGAACAATAGCTAAATGTGAAAAATTCATTTTGTAATCCTGACTTCTCTGATGAAGCACTAAGCTTATAATGTGCACTTTGATTCCTGGAAACCATTTCTGAGAATTCTAGGAGACGAATCAGGAAAATTGCCAAATTTGGGGAAATTATACAAAATTTAAACGACTTAAATGATACTGTCTGTGTGGGATTTTTAAAGAGAAATTCCCACTGAATTTGTCTTCCAAATTAATTAATATAGGACAACTTGCATGCTTGTGTATTTTACTATTTCAGGAACCAAAATCTACTCTGTTTTCAACAGAGTATCTGCTGATAGTCACAATAATTTGTTTCTTAAAAAACATAATCCAAATAAGCTAAGAGTTACCAATGAAGGTATTAGTGCTCATTTTAGAGGAATTTTATATTAGAAATGGACTATGCAGCATCTTGGCCAAAGGCAGAGACATCCACAGGAGGTTGTATGTCAAAAAAATCAAGATGGAGGCCACGATCAAATCCTTGCCCGTTTTAATGTGTCAGGACCTCCATCTTGGCTCTTTTTGACCACTCTGCAGACATTATGTACTTTTGGTACAAACGGAGGAAAATCTGTGTGGGTCAAACATCATACAACAGGAGATGGATGGAGGATATCTGGGAACCGTAATTGAAATTGGCTGCAGGCATCCAGTTTAAGAAAGACTATGCAATAACATCTAGACCAGAGAAATTGAAGGCTTTAGGAATCAACTTCTCAGAAAGTAGCAATGAGATAGGCAATTGGAGTTTGGCCAAGGTTTGACCTGAATTGGTTGGTGTGTTTGGGTTATTACTGTGACAATGGCCCCAACTCTCACAACACTTAGCCAATGTCTGTGAGGGAACAACATTCTAGACAAGGTTGATATGGAGTTGTAATCTCTGAGTCAGCATGTTGTGAGAGTCAGTTTAGCACAGTTGGTTGAAATCCCCTTGGGGACAATGGACAAAGTCTGGACTCACTTCTGTGCTTGTTGAAGATGTGTTAAACCAGTTGCTTCTCAATCTTGGTGACTTTAAGATGTGTGAACTTCAACTCGCGGAATTCGTAAAGTTGCCAAAGTTGAGAAACACTGTGTTAGATTTCTGTGGAATCTTAATCAAAGATGGTTATCCTGCTGTGAAGCATTTCACTCAACTCATCTGGGAACGAGACTAGGAAAGACACAGCACCCCCAAATGTCACAGACACACCGAAGCTATTCAGTTTTGACTTAAAACGCCAGCAAAAAGGCATCAATATTTGAAAAGCCCATGAAAAATTCATTCCCTATTCAGGATTCTAAGATTCAACTTAGGTTGCCTAGTCAGGAGGAGTTAAAATTTATGGATGGGTCGAAGATGCTTTGATTTCTTCCTTGGAAGACTTTCCATTAACTCATCTGGAAAGACACCTAACCTTTCTAAATTCTCAGGCTACAGATAAGGAAGAAGCAAAAAAAAATACAGTGGCGTGGAAAGGCAGCCTAGAGCTGAGGCTTAGAAAACTGACTTTGCCTTGTGAAATGTCCCGGGTTTAGAATAGTTTATAGAATGTAATATTAGAACATTTTATTGGAGCCTTTATGCTTTTATTGAGATCATGAAACCATGGTTTCATTTTAAGATCTTGTTAGCCTTCTTACTTTTCTTTCAATTGAAGATAGCATACTCTATATTTACTATATAGTTAAATTTTTATATGTTGGATCGAAAATATAGTTAAATTATTATTAGGATTTATATAATAGTTTTGTTTAGTTTAGTGGGTTTTCTTGTGTTTTACCCTGTATTCACTTTGGGAAGTCGGGGGGTGGGTGGGTAGGGGGGGTGTATTGGTGTACTCAACTGCAATATTGGTAATATATAAGAACGATATATTTATTAGATATAAGAGGGGTTGCTCTGGCAGTACCTCTGGACCACATCTGGAGGGGGTAGATTGAGGAGTGAAGGTGGAGGGAAGTAGGCAGGTAGGAGAGGAGGCAGGAGAGTGAAGGAGGGAGAGAGAGGGTGGGGGGATGGTAGTAGATAGGGAGGAAGAAAGAGGGGGATGTGGTGAAGGGGGTGCTGCCGAGCAACACCCATAGCTATATTAAGTATTTTAAAAGAATGTACGCTTTGTTTTTTATGGGAGAAAGTTGTAAAAGATTGTATTAAGTTGAGTGATATTCCATTTGTTTTTCTTTCTTGTTTATGATTATAAAATTAATAAAACTTTTTCAAAAAAAGATAGCATACTCAGGGAAATGAGATAAGGCGCCCGTTACAAGGACAGCTTCTCCTTGGATAAATGTATTCTCAGAAATGTTAGAGCAGGGGTCCCCAATCCCCAGTCTATGGACCAGAACTGGGCCACAGCATGCCAGCAACCAGTCCACACAAACAAGCAAAGCCCCATCTGTGGGATGCAGGCAGCACACAAAACCACACACTCTCAGGTCCATGGAAAAATCTTTCTCCATGGAACCGGTCTTGGTGCCCAAAAGGCTGAGGACCTCTGTGTTAGAGAATCTAGCAAGCAAGGAAGAAAGTCCCATACGGGTAGCGCTTGATTTACAACCATTAATTAATTAATTAATTAATTAATTAATTAATTAATTATTCAAATTTATATGCCGCCCTTCTCCTAAGACCCAGGGCGGCTCACGTTTAGTGACAGTTTGAAGTTACAACAGCATGGAAAACAAATGACTGTTTTTCACACCTACTGTAGGTGAGGAACCGTAAAGGAAAGTGCTTAGAAATAACTGTAAGTGTCTTTCTTGGTTTTTGAAGACTGACATCAATCTTGCCAAAGTGAAGAAAACTAAACTCCCGTGAAGCACAGATTCTGAAAACGGTTAGGGAGGAGCCGTCTTCAACCCTCTTTCCCTCACACAGACTATCTGAGTTATCTCTTGCTTTTCTGGAATGCAGTCCCTCCCTTCTCGGAATCCTGACCACATTTCATCACGCTAACATAAGGATGCCGTGAGCCTTCACTTGGCAGCATTGGGACACAGATCCCCCCTATGTAGTGGCTGGCATAGCATCTCCAACTATGAAGAAAGATGAGTTTTGAGGTCCCGATTCAAGCTTTACCTCATCATAATTGTATTGTGATCACACATATAAGTACATAAGGGGTGGACCTTGTATGGGGGACCCTGTGATGTGTGGTTTGCACTTGACCCTCCCCCCGTCTCATTAATGCTCCTGCAGGCTCGTGCAAGATACGTTATGATATGCAAACTGCTTCAAACGTAAAATATGCTGCCCTTCTTCATTCTCTGTTCAAAACTGCTGATCTGAATTTGAAATGAGTTTGTCCAGCTCTCCTGGAAACGTTTCAAACTTGAGACAGCTTGGTTTCCAGTTCAGAACAGATGCTTCGCTTTCAAACACTTCTGGAAGGTTTCAAACAGCTTGTTGCAAACGCAAAACAACAATTTTCAATTCCAAACATTTTACAGGCCTACACATTAGTTATTGAGCCTTGCAATACTATAAGGAGACTTACAGACATCTCTGGAACAGCATAAATTATCAAGATGATGGGCACAATTCATGAATGAAATCCTGCCTGCATGTATCTTGTACAGTACTTGGGGCTGACCTCTCAATCTCTCTGTGGACACCCCAAGGTGATCTTGAAACTCTGTTTTCATCACCTCAACCATTGCATCCAATTTTGGTCACCATGATATAAAAATGTTGAGACCCCAGAAAGAGTGCAGAGAAGAGCGACAAAGATGATTGGGGGAGTGGAGGCTAAAACATATGAAGAGCGGTTGCAGAACTGGGTATGTCTAGTCTAGTGAAGAGAAGAACTAGGGGTGATATGACACCAGTCTTTCATTATTTGAGGAGCTGTCACAGAGAAGCGGGGATTGATTTATTCTTCAAAGCACCCGAGGGCAAAAGAAGAAGCAACGGATGGAAACTAGAATAGAATAGGGACCTTGGAGGTCTTCTAGTCCAGCCCCCTGCTCGAGCAGGAGAACTAATCAAGGAGAGAATCAACCTAGAAATAAGCAGACATTTCCTAACATTGGGAACAATTTAATCAGTGGAACTGTTTGGCTTCAGAAGTTGGGGATGTTTTCAAGAAGAGATTAGTCAGCCTTTCATCTGAAATGGTAGAGGGGAGGGGTAGGCAACCTTGGCTCTTTTGTGACTCGTGGACTTCAACTCCCAGAATTCCTGAGACAGCATGGAAGTCCACGAGTCATAAAAGAGCCAAGGTTGCCTACCCCTGGTATAGGGTCTCCTGCTTGAGCAGCGGGTTGGCTAGAAGATCTCCAAAGTTCCTTCCAACTCTCTTATTTTGTAATCTAGCTGCAAGGATAGATGGAAATTATATTTTACAACATTTGGAAGGCATCTACTTATAGCTGGATGGCTGAAGAACTCATCTGACCTTGGGACATGCTGGGGACACCAGAGGTGATTGCAGACCAAGAGATTCCGCTTCTCAATGAGCTGACAAAATTGGCTCCCCCTTCCAGCAGCAAAGGACAGCTTTAGATCTGAGCTTATTCAAGCTCCTCAAAAGAGCTCCTTCAACTGAACGCTGCAAATACAATGCAGCCGCAGGGATGCATCAGTTAATCCTGCCTTTATTACAGTTAACCTTGGTTAATGCCAGGCAATTGGCAGCAAGTCTTTTAAAGGTAGTTTAGCATGCAGGCAGGCAGTACCAGCCAGGGTCTGGGCTCAAAGTCTTATTTAACCCCACAGTCACCCTGAACCCCCAAAATTGTTGTTATCTAAATCCAGCAACCCTTAATTATTTGCACTTGTTCAGTACAGATGAACTACAATGATGGAAAGCTTGCAGATAATCTGGGGAGAATTTTCAGAAACTTCCTACTGGTAGCCAGGCATTTTTAAGTGGAAATCTTTTAAATGAACAGGGTAGTAGATGCTAAATTCTCCACGCTTTGTGTTGAAACTTATTATTTATTTATTTATTTATTTTTGCGATTTCTATACCGCCCCTCTCCCGAAGGACTCGGGGAGGTGCACAGCCCAAAATTAAAAATATCAATATACAAAAAGTAAAATGATTAAGAATAGATTAAACAATTTGGCCCTGAATCCAATTAAAACCCAATACATTATATCTTAAAAAGCTCAATCCCCTAAAACAATTATGACCTTGTTAGTACCGGAGCTCCTATCCCAGGCCGGCCTGTCGAAAAAGGTATGTTTTCAATTCTCGACGGAAGGAACGTAGATCCGTCATCGTACGGAGTTCGGGGGGGGAGCTCGTTCCAAAGCGTTGGAGCTCCCACAGAGAAGGCTCTCCCCCTGGGGGTCGCCAGCCGACATTGTCTGGCCGACGGCATCCTGAGGAGACCCTCTCTGTGGGAGCGTACTGAAACTTCTTTTGATGGAGTGTTTTCCCAGATGAGGTTAGTGATATGTGAAGGTATTCTTTGGGTGTGAGCTGGGCGACTCTGAGCCAATCACCAGGAGACTGTGAGTTTTAGCTCCATCGTAGGCATGAAAGCCAGCTGGGTGACTTTGAGCCAACCGTCAGGAGATGGTGATTTCTAGTCCCACCTTAGGCATGAAAAACATTGGGCGATTTTGGGTCAATCACCAGGAGACTGTGAGTTCTAGTTCTGCCTTAGGCATGAAGGCTGGCTGGGTAACGTTTGGCAAGTCCCTCTCTCTCAGTCCTAGGAAAAAGGCAATGACAAACCACTTCCAAAATCTCACCCAAAAAACTGCAGGAAATTGCCAGGAGTAAAAAAAAATGACTCAAAGGCATAAAAAAAGAGAAACTGTCCGAACTTCTTTATATCTAGAACAGCGGTGCTCAACCTGTGGGTCGCGACCCCATTTGGGGTCGAATGACCATTTCACGGGGGTCGCCAAACAACGCAGTCCACCATTTTTTCCCCTTTTCCCCTCGGCCGGCGCAGGGGGCAGCACCGCGTATGCACGGGGTAGCACCGTGCATGCGCGGTGCGGGCCGTCGCACCGCACATGCGTGGCGCAGGTCGGGGTTGCGGCCTGAAAAAGGTTGAGAACCGCTGATCTAGAATGAGACCTGCAATAGGGAAAAATATGTTCCCTACATTACAACCTGCTTCAATTCCTTTTGAACTCACTTAGCATAAACTACATTTGTACTGGTGAGGTCCAACTGCCCAATTTTGGAATACTTCACAATCCTTTTTTATTTTTTACTACCACGAGTAATTTGGGATCTTTGACAAACCTGTCTGTCTCGCTACTCGCTTTAAAGCTCCAGACCATTGATAAGCAAGTTAAAAAAAAGACCCCGGTCAAACTTTCTGGTTTCCGCATCTCTCCAAATGCCCAACCTGTCCCTTTATTTATGCTCTCGGCTTCCTTTTCTTTCACCAGTTCCATATTTATCAGTGCCTCTGTCTTCTTAGCCCACGGAGAGGGGAGGCGGAAATATGGCATTTTGAAGCAACACGAGCAAAAAACAATCAAGTTAAAAACTGAATCCTGCATTTCCGCAACTTCCTGAATTGCAGTTAAAGATCCAGTGCTGGCAAATTGCTTTTTCTTCTCAAAACCACAATGGAAAAAAATGAAGCTATTGTCTCAATCTCTCTTTTCTGTTTCTTTGTCCCCCAAAGTATCAGGAATAGTACAGAGAGAAATTAAAAGCAAAGACTGCCGAGCAGAGCTGTTTTTTTTTTCGTTCCTCCCCTTGAACATCTAAGACTCCGGTGTGTCTCACAAGCTTGCAACGCCCACTTCCAACCCTTAATCAGCACTCAAACCCTTCCTTATTCCTTTGGCATTTTTCATTTGATGGCACACAGCAGTGCCACTTTGAAACTCCAGGGAAATAAAGAAAGCAATCGCAGCTCCCTTCCCGTGCCAGCTAGAAAAACAGACAACTGCTAGAAAAGCGGGCTTTGCCAGTGAAAACTGAGCAACAGTACAATAGGAACAAATTCCTTTTGTTCACATCTGCCCAGTGGCTCTTCATATTTCAAGATAATTAAAGTCTGGGATACAGATTCCCTGGTGGAACAGCATCGGGCCCACCATGAGAAGAAAGATCAGCCCCAACACTAACACCGTGTTTAAAATGGGAAGAAAGATGTGGCCGGCACACTAAGTTAATGGTTTCAGGCAAGAGACAGCAAAGGGGGTTCTGTGAAATAATTAACTGTAGCTTCTTGGCCAAATGGAATTTGTGAAGAAGCACCAAAGGAAAAAAAAAAGAAACTAAATCACCAAGTCTTAATATTGGACTGTCAAACACAAGAGGAATCGGCACCCGTGGGAACCTGACCCCGTGCTTAATGGTCGGGCCAGAGTAACACAGCTGAGCATAATTGCCATTACAAATAATCCTTGCCCCCGCCCCCTGCGTTATTATTGATAACCCCTCTCTTCCTCCTTGCAACTCGGCTCAGCACCCGCTTTTGCTTTTGGGGCATTCTGGGATGATTCTGGCTCAGCGGGTGGCTGGATTGATCGCTGACGGCTGCAAGGCTCGGTGGGGAAGCGAGCATTAATTTCCCAGAGGTGCGATGGAGCTTAAGGCAGCCAGCAGGTGGGCTATTTGGCTGGTTCTCAGCCTTCTCCAGCTTCTAGTCTGGAGACAAACCGAAGGGATGAATCCACCTTGAGCACAGAGGTTGGAGGGGGAGGGTTGAAGGCAGGGAGAAACCTGACTAGCTTTGATTTTGTGTTGTGCAAGTTTGACCCAAAGATGTTTTTCAAAGACAACTGGACTTCCTTGGTTTATTTTTTTTCCCCTTGAAAACGTTTTGCTTCTCACCCCAGACGTTTCAAGGAAAAAAAATAACCAAGGAAGTCCAAGTGCTTTTGGAACAACTATGACCTGGATCAGGGATAGACAACCTTGGCTCTTTTATGACTCGTGGACTTCAACTCCCAGAATTCCTGAGCCAACATGGCTCAGTATGGAAACTTCTCCATTTCTCCTCAGCGTGCTGACTCAATATAATATAATAGTGATGATACTACTGAGATGGTGTTAAGATGATAGGCATGAGACAAAATCATCCATAATATTATGTCTAGATGGAGCTATAATAAGGATAGTGCTTAAAATACATGTTTTTACAATGTCCTATAATTGCTAAGTAGTTTATACTTTTTGGGAGAAAGGAGTAGACTATATAAATGTGATTGTGTCAAAAAGCTAACATTTTCAGAGGATAATATTCTCTTGAATTACATACTCGGTACATGGAATTTGACAGCTCAACAGTGTAAATGGATTCTCCATGCCCTTATTATAGCTAAAAGACTGATATTGCAACATTGGAAAGATGATTACACTTGGAGACGATTGGCTATAGATGTAGACTTTGTATGGACAAGTATCATGAAATATTATTAAATGAAATTCATTTATACAAAGTACAGTAGATTTAAAAATGTAGGATAATTATATGTGTGCTGTACTACACACATACACACACACACACATACACTTGAATAATGTTTGCATGAAATAATTATATATAGAATTGTAACTATTATTCTAACAACGTATTATACTTTATTTTTTTTTCCTATTCTATTTTTTCACTTATTTTTTAAGTCCGTGTTATGCCTTTTTAAATAATGCATGTATGTTTGTATTTGATTCCTTTGGTTTTCTTTCTTCTTTTTATTATTTTAAAAGCAACAAAAATTATTTTAAAAGTCTCATCTTTATCATATTAATATAGACATTGATAATACTATACATTACATTATCTTGATAATACTATACATTACATTATTTTATACTGTGATATAATATTATAATGTAATCCCCTCTCTCGTATATCATCTTAATAGAGACAATCTCATTAATAGCAATAGTGCTTAAACTTATATACTGCTTCCCAGTGCTTTACAGGACTCTCTAAGCAGTTTACAGAGTCAGCCTATTGCCCCCAACAATCTGGATCCTCATTTTACCGACCTCTGAATGATGGGAGGCTGAGTCAACCTTGACCTTGTCAGGATCAAACTCCTAGCAGTGAGCAATGAATTAGCATGCAATACTACATTACAACCATCGCGCCATCAAGGCTCTTATTCATAAGAATCCAGGCTGAACTTGTATAATTATGCTATCACAGGACAGGATCTAAAGCTAAAGAATTGCCAAAAGCTAATTAATAAATCTGTGGCAGAAGTAAGTTTGACCTGGACATTTTCCCCGGATCATGCCTTTCAGCTTGAGATGCTCCAGCACACCAGTTTTTGCATGAATTTAAACTTGATTGTAAACAAAATTTGACTATTGTAACTGGAGTTGTCAAGTTTGGAATATCTTACTTGATCCGGTTGTCTCAGCTAGCAACTTTCACAGTTTCAATTCTAACTTGACTTCTGTGGACCTCATCCCGTCTTTAAGTGGTTCCTAAGGGGGCGTTGAAAGTTGAAACTCAAGTACTTTGGCCACCTAATGAGAAGGAAGGACTCACTGGAGAAGAGCCTCATGCTGGGAAAGATGGAGGGCAAGAGAAGAAGGGGATGATAGAGAATGAGGTGGCTGGATGGAGTCACTGAAGCAGGAGGCGTGAGCTTCAATGGACTCCAGAAGATGGAAGAGGACAGGAAGGCCTGGAGGAACATTGTCCATGGGGTCACGATGGGTCGGACACGACTTCGCAACTAACAACAACAAGGGGGCGTGCGTAAGTGCCTATCATCCCTGTCACATTTTAGGTTTTTTTTTCATTTTTGTTTGTTCAAATGTATAATTTTTGTTTGACAAATAAATAAATAAATAAAATAATTCAAAATCCTTAAAAAGAAAAAGGTTAGGATGGGGACCAAGGGAGCAGAACTTTATTCTCATCCTTTTTGCTTCCCTTTGACCTTGCACAGTTTATGCCACCCTTGTCAAAGGGTGCTCCACAGCTTTTTATCCCACTTCCAGGATCAGTAAACACTTCATTAGCATTTCACTGGCAGGTCTGGAATCAAAGATCTTTGGGGGAATCAAAAACTAACACCTAATGTTGTATGTTTAGGTTCTAGGACGAATGCCTCTTAACATGAGCTGATGCCTAATGTTGTTTGCTTTAATATTGATAAAGCGGATTGAATTTCTATTTCAGGTTATGAAACTTCTACCTCAGGATCTTTGGTTAGGGACTATAAAAGATTGCACTATTACTGAGACAAAGTTAATTCAGAAGCGCGAATGAAGAATATGTGATAGACTAGATATAGTAGATAGTCCATATATAAGATTTACCTCAGGTCATTAAACTTTTACCTCAGGATTTTTGGTTAGGGATCATAAAAGATTGTACTAATACTGAGATGAATAATATGTGATAGACTAGAAACTGTGGATAAACTATAGAAAAGAGAAACACCAATCAAATAAAGTGTAACAGGCGTATAGTTGAGGCTTGATGTGAGGAGTGAAAAATGTTTACCAAACCAGACGTTTACAAAGATTAATATTTAGTGTTGTATACCAGGTGCTATGATGATTGATGCATACTAAGATTTTATGTTCAATGCTGATTGTTTTAATAAAAGAATTAAAACAAAAACAAAAAAAACTCAGCCACTTCAAAGAGAAGTTGGGCATCTAATGAACATTAGAGGTAATTGAACAACTTTGAAGCGCATTGTGTGACATCCCTTCCCAGAAGGGAAAGTTGTGCTACTCGGCAAGTATTAAGCTGATGGGCTGTCTCAGCAAGGAAGGGGTGCTCCATCCAATGAGGAATATGAAAGAACTCTGTTGCAGGAACCTGTTTTAATGTATTTGAAATAGTTTTGTGGAAGCCAGTGGAACAGTTTGCCTCCAGAAATTGTGGATGCTCCACCACTGGAAGCTTTTAAGAAGAGACTGGACAGACACTCGTCTGAAATGGTGTAGGGTTTCCTGCCTGAGCAGGGGGTTGGACTGGAAGACCTCCAAGGTCCCTTTCAGCTCTATTCTGATTGATTGATTTAATGCAGCATTAAATAAATTTCATAATAGCTAGTTGGGTCTGATAGCAAAATCTGCACCCAAACTAATTTATTTGTGAGCGTAAATGTACATTAAAAGGCGGGTTTCAAAATGTGTGCCAAAAATCATGTTAAAAAAACCCAGAACGTTGAAAAATACACATACACAAACCCATACACACACACACACATAACCAATATTGACAGGAGGGAAATTTGTCCTTTATAAAGGGTTCTTGGAAAGTTTAATTTTTTTCCCATATATTAGGGGCAAAAGCATTTATTAGGGAAAAGTGAATCAAAATTAAACACAGGATTAATTTGGTGAGTGTGTTTGTATAAATGCATTTAACCTGGCTAGGATTTTAAACTCTCTTTGATTTTGCACAAGATGCTAAACTATAAATTAATCAAATGGACTGAATTATTCAATATGCTGAGTCATAAAAGTCTGATGAAGGTTAAAAAAAAATACATCAGTGTGTTTTGTTATTCCCTTTCCCTTTTACGCCAGTTTGCATTTTAATGTTTGACGCTGAAATTTAATAAAGATATTATATAAGAAAAGTCTGATGAAAGTTGTATTGTATGTCCATTGTATTTTTGTAGCTGGTTTTGTGAAGCACATTGTGTGAATTGGCTAATAACAGCAAGAATGCAGTACCCAATATATTCACCCAGATTCTCTGTTGCTTTGACAATAAATTTCAAAAGCAAATTCTCTTTCATCCAACGGAATGAAAACTTTCCAAGGGAAATAAAGCAGGAGAATTACTTTACATTCACTAGAACTCCCAACCATTAGCAGATGGCAAAAGTGACAAAACAGCTGCACATTTGCCTTGGAAATCTCTAGGGCACTAAGTTTATTTAAGTTAAATATTTTATGATAATTAAGTGATCGAAAAGGAACAGCCTGTGCCAGGGGAATGTTAAACAGTGGACACCTTAGTGTTAGAACCATAGGGCTGGAAGGGACTTGGGGGGTCTTCTAGTTCAACCCTGCCCAAGGTAGGAGCCTTATATTCTCCTGGACAAAATCTCCAGTGATGGAGCTTCCACAACACCAGGAGGCAGGCTGTTCCCTTGATTATTCATTAATCATTCTCACTGTTAGGAAATTCCTTCTTATTTCCAGGCTGGATCTCCCTCTGATGAGTTTCCATCTGTTGCTTCTTGTTCTGCCCTCAGATGCTTTGGAGAATAAATGTACAGGTATAGTATAGGGGGTACCTTGCTCAATAGTAGTAACTTTAGTAGTAACTGTGAGAGGGACCTCGGAGTCCTAGTGGACAATCACTTAAATATGAGCCAGCCATGTTCTGCAGCTGCCAAAAAAGCCAACACAGTGCTGGGCTGCATTAACAGAGGGATAGAGTCAAGATCACGTGAAGTGTTAATACCACTCTACAATGCCTTGGTAAGGCCACACTTGGAATACTGCATCCAGTTTTGGTCACTGTGATGTAAAAAAGATGCTGAGACTCTAGAAAGAGTACAGAGAAGAGCAACAAAGATGATTAGGGGGACTGGAGGTGAAAGCATATAAGGAAAGGCTGCTGGAATTGGGTATGTCTAGCTTAACAAAGAGAAGGACGAGGGAGGACATGATAGCAGCGTTCCAATATCTCAGGGGCTGCCACGAAGAAGAGGGAGTCAAGCTATTCTCCAAAGCGCCTGAAGGCAGGACAAGAAGCAACAGATGGAAACTCATCAAGGAGAGAAGCAACCTAGAACTAAGGAGAAACTTCCTGACAGTTAGAACAATTAACCAGTGGAACAACCTGCCTCCAGAAGCAGTGAATGCTCCAACACTGGGAGTTTTTAAGAAGAGACTGGACAGCCATTTGACTGAAATGGTATAGGGTTTCCTGCCTGAGCAGGGGGTTGGACTATATGACCTCCAAGCTCCAACAGATCCCAAGAAGAACATCAGAGCTCTCTCTGTCCAAAACATGCAGTGTTAGAAGCAGCTAAGATAAGGGTTACCTGCCTGAGCAGGGGGTTGGACTTGATGACCTCCAAGGTCCCTTCCATCATCATCATCATCATCATCATCATCATCATCATCATCATCATCATCATCATTATTATTATTATTATTATTATTACTAATCGAGCCCCTCTTCCCTGTGACAGCCCTTCAAGTATTGGAAGATGGCTATCATGTTGCCCCCTAAGCCTTCTCTTTGTTAGGCTAAACATATCTAATTCCATAGAACATATTCCAGTAGAGAGAAGTTCCCTAAAGATGGTCTTAGAATAGTAAATCTCTGGTCCTGGTGACCAATTCAGATTCAGTCTAATTCTAATATCTAATATCTAATCCCTTAGCCATCCAGATCCCTTATCATATTTGCTTCAGTGGAAGGCTGCAGCAAAGATACTGTGCAATGCTGGAAAAAAAACACTGAATCCTGGTTCGGAGGAGGCGTTGGAGTTGGAACTGGGACCATCCAACAGGGATGGCACTTCTCCCTTGGAATGCTTCGACAGGCCAGGGACTGAAGACAATGCTGTCACAGGCATTGGAGGAGGTGGTTGACCAGATGGAGAGCTGCCTGCCCTCACAGACACAGGGGAGGATCTGTCAGCGGTGCTGAGAAGCAGCAGATCCCCTCTGGTGTGAAACAGCTGCCTCCCCCACTTGATCCAAGGGCATGGAGAGTAGAGCAGAGGCAAGCTCAAAGGAGCGCTGTGAGGCCGCTCGGGAGAAAGTTGCCCCTCCCTTCCTCACAAGGAACTCCTGATATGGGTTGACTTAATACCACCACTTATGCAGGTTAACTTAGAAATAAGTAACCTTACATTACACTACCTTCTCTCTGTTATTGCTTTGTTTTGTCAAGCTCTTCCTAATTTGTTATTTTATTCTTAAACCTTTCTGAGACAAACCGAAGTCCTTCCAGTAATTTAGATTTTGCAAAGCTGATTTGATCCAAGGGTTTCTGCTTTTAAGATGCCACTAATGGTTTTTAAGGTTTTTTTTTTGCTTACTGAGATTCACACATCTACCATTAGCTAAAACAAAAAGAAAATAGCACAATTTGCTTCCTTCATATTTTATTGACGTTTGGAAGTGGGGGGAGGTTTTTTTTCTCTCTCCCCATTTAGTATGTGAGCCCCAGACGTGAAAATTTATTCCAATTTACAGGAAGGAAGCCTTAGAAAACAAAACTCTCAGAATGGAATTTTGGCTAATGAAGAACAAAAAAGAGCACAGCATGTGTGTATGGATGTTTTTGCCTCTATTTCTTGAAGCATGCTGTTAAGTGAAAAAAAAAAGAAAAAGAAACAGATGCACAATCTTTATTGCATTAATAATTATGGTATTGTTTTATTATGCTGCTACTCCCAGATATATATATATATATCTATTCTGTTTAAAAAAAAAGGAAAAGGAAGAATGGGCCCAGTATGGAATCAGTTAATTTGGTACATAATTTAACAGCTAATAATTATTTGCTTAAATCTGGAATTAGATGAAAAGGGATCAGATCGTCTTCCCCTCCTTTTCCTTCCCTCTCTGCAACAACAGAGACATAAGAAGAAGGTGAGAATATAATCAGCTTGTTAAGTAAATACTAATCATGCCATGTATAACAAAAATGTGCGCAGGAGGGGTGTTACGGAAGTATTGAATTAGATGTAGCTAATTTAGCATAGAACATGGGTTTCCAGAATCAGGCTTCTTCTTCTTCTGTTTGCTATATTTCTGTAGATATTGCTATATTCTGTAGATTCTGCAGAGAAAGAGCAACAAAGATGATCAGGGGACTGGAGGCTAAAATTATAAGGAACGGTTGCTGGAATTGGGTATGTCTAGTTTAATGAAGAAAAGGACTAGGGGTGACATGATAGCAGTGTTTCAATATCTCAGGGCTTGCCACAAGGAAGAGGGATCTGAGCTATTCTCCAAAGCTCATGAAGGCCGGGCAAGAAGCAATGGATGGAAACTAATCTAGGAGAGAAGCAATCTAGAACTAAGGAGGAATTTCCTGACAGTTAGAATAATTTATCAGTGGAACAACCTGCCTCCAGAAGTTGTAAATGCTCCAACACTGGAAGTTCTTAAGAAGAGATTAGACAAACATTTGTCTGAAATGGTATAGGGTTTCCTACCTGAGCAGGGGGTTGGATTAGATGGCCAGGCTATGATCAACCCCTGCCCACATCTTTTCTATTAAAAATGAGCTGTTCCGTCTCTTTATAGCAATAATATAATCTGTTTGATTTCTTTGTCCTCCATATGGTGATTCCATGCATATACAGGCATCATTTTGATTGTTTGAAGACTGTGTGAGCAAAGAAATAATTGGATTGGCAGAAATTGATGTCATTGCCTGCTTCATTTCAGTTTCCTAGGCAATACAGTTTATCTAATTTTCCTCCTTAATATTTGTAACTTTGCCATTTGGGTCTCCAAACAAAAGCAGCAATCTTGTTTGCATGTTCTGTCAATTTCAAATTGAACCTGATAATAAAGCTTATCAACCTTCGCTTCCTCTGCACCAGTGCTTGGAGCATAAACTTGGATAATTATCCTATTAAAGGATTAGCCACTAAGTCTAATTGATATTATTCAATCATTGGATGTGTTGCAATCGAAAATTGTTCTTTCTGTATCTCTCCTGACTATGAAAGCAGTACCATTCCTTCTTTGCTTTTCATGTCCTGAGTGTAAACAGTAAGATCCTTTTGGCCAAAGATCTCCAATCCCAGTCCATCTCAACTCACTAACTAGGAGAAGGACTAGGGATGACATGATAGGTGTCTTTAATATTTGAGGGGCTGTCACAGCCTATTCTCCAGGAGGTAGGCCAGGAGAAGGAACAGATGGAAACTTATCAAAGAGAAATCTGACCCAGAATTAAGATGATATTGCCTGATAGTAAGAACAACTTACAAAGTGGAATGGTTTACCTCCAGAAGTTGTTGGTGCTCCATCATTGGAGGTTTCTAAGAAGAAATTAAACAGCCATATGGAATGGTATAGGCCAGGGGTAGGCAACCTTGGCTCTTTTATGATTTGTGGACTTCAACTCCCAGAATTCCTGAGCCAGCCATATTGAGGGGAAAGGGAGAGGTTTCCAAGCTGAGCCAGGCTGGCTCAGGAATTCTGGGAGTTGAAGTCCATGAGTCATAAAAGAGCCAAGGTTGCCTACCCTTGGCATAGGGTCTCCTGCTTGAGCAGGAGGTTGGACTAGAAGACCTCCAAGATCCCTTCCAACTCTGTTTTTCTGTATTCTGTAGGTGCCTATGTCAATGCTGCAAATATTGTATATTCTTGCTTTGACCATATGCAGAACTGTCTGGTATTTTTGAGGTTAATACAGAGCAGATGGGGGTGGGGGCAAAGCGCGGGAAAGAAAGAGGAAGGGAATCTTTGACCTTCACACTAATTGGATAACGTGAGATATGACGGCTAATTTAGGGAGGGAACATGCTGATAATTAAACTGCTCAGAGGAGGAGAACTTAGATCTTAGCACGAACCTCCATTATGCCTGTGCCGACATTTTGTAACAATAAAAGACTTTTAGGAAAATAATGGCCTGGAAGTTCTTTGAAATGTTTCATTAGCCGGAACCATAACAGCCTGCTTGCTTTAGCTGGGCAGCTGGGATAGCCTTTATCCCTTGGGTGGCCCTCCTGGCTGTACATAGTATTGGGTTACGTTCTTGGCATTCTTTGCTCATCCCACCCAGAAACAGCCTCCCACCCCACCAGAAGGAGGCAGCATGTCATGGCGGGAATCTAGGCTGAATTAAACCTCAAATCAACGCACTACTGGCCATGCCCCTTGTGATTCCCAGACAGGACAGAGAGGCAAACCCTGGAGGCTGAGGACCTTTGTCCACCCATCCAGGAAGAATCCAAGAATTTGAAATAAGATGCTGCAATTCAAGTGCATTTACTCAGAGCAAGGTGCCTTGGCCTTGGCTTCTCTGCCTCCTGTAGGGAAGATGTTCTCTCGAGATGCTGAATGGGAAATCTTTCTCCATAAGCCTGCTGACAGTGGAATGAAGCACATTGGAAATTTGCTTAGTGCTACCCTGCCAAGATTTTAAAACACACATATTGTTATCTCTCAGCTTGCTACAGTGACCTACATAACACAGTAATGCTCACACAGTAATGCCTTTCCTCTTTTCTTTGTCAGGCTTTCATTGCTTGCTCCTGTCACTTCCCTTGTCAGTTAGGTTAACCGAATCACCCACACTAAGCCAGCAGTCAATAAAGGGACTGTTGGACATGTAGGGCCATCCTGGGCCAGAGAAGGATGGATGGCTCAGGACCATGTCAACCTGCCCTGTTCATTCTCCCGAGAGAGTTTTCTATACTACTTTCTTCTGGTTCTCTTTCTTTCTCCCTGCCGTCATGTTCCTGCTGTTAGTTCAATTTCGTTGCAGGAGAGAGAGAGAGAGAGAGAGAGAGAGAGAGAGAGAGAGAGAGAGAGAGAGAGAGAGAGAGAGAGAGAGAGAGAGAGAGAGAGAGAGAGAGAGAGTTCCATTTTCATCAGCATCACAATAAATCTTTTCTTTTGCTCCTCGGAAGGACAAAAGAGCTCAGTCTAAGTTACATACATGCATACAGTCTATAGGGTAGAGGTGGACAACTTTTGGATAGTTAGGTAGCATTTTTTTGAGAGGGGGGGGGAAACTCAAGGCAGGACAAGAAGCAACGGGATGGGAACTAACCAAGGAGAGAAGCAGCCTAGAACTAAGGAGAAACTTCCTGACAGTTAGAACAATTAACCAGTGGAACAACCTGCCTCCAGAAGCGGTGAATGATCCAACACTGGAAGTTTTTAAGAAGAGACTGGACAGCCATTTGTCTGAAATGGTATAGGCTTTCCTGCCTGAGCAGGGGGTTGGACTCGATGACCTCCAAGGCCCCTTCCAACTTTATTGTTATTATTATTATTGTTATTGTTGTTGTTGTTGTTGTTGTTATTATTATTATTATTATTATTATTATCATTATCATTATCATTATCACGGTGATGATGAAAAAGGAGATGGCCAGTCTTTTTGGAGAAACTTTTTTTTCCTAGAAGAAGTTTGTGGCTTGTTCTTTTTATTTTGTTAAAGCTATGTTAGCACTGGATATTTTAAAGATTGGACCAGGGATTGGACTAAGATGTTGAGACTCTGGAAAGAGTGCAGAGAAGAGCAACAATTAAGGGACTGGAGGCTAAAGCATATGATGAACGGTTGCGAGATCTGGGGTGACATGATAGCATCTTCCAATCTTTGAGGGCCAGTTACAGAGAAGAGATTCTGTTCTCTATTTTCCAGAGCACCTGAGGACAAGACAATAAGCAACAATATGCAACAGATGCAAGCTTAACAGGGAGATCCAACCTAGAATTAAGGACAAAATTCCTATAATTGGAACAAAGTGTTCCATCACTGGAGGCTTTTTTTAAATAAAAGTTTTTTTAAAAAAATTACAGTCTTTAGTGCTTAGTAAACAACATGTTGTCTGGGTTCAAATATTTAACTTTAACTTCTTCAATATAAATCTGTTCAATACTACACAATCTAGTATTTTTTCCCTGATCCTCCTTTTTTCTTCATAACTTTTCCATTTTCCCCTCATTACACCATTACAATTTTCAATACTGTTAATGTATACAAAGTTAGATATAAGCATCTTCATCATATTTTACTAATATCATACAGATAACAATAAATTAATAATGCCAATTCATTAATCCTCTTTTTCGTGCTCTTGTCAGGGTTTGATTTCCCATCAGCATTTGAAATATCTTTATCAGTTGTGATTTTCTCAATATTAATTACATTTGTATAGCTAAAAGTTTTATTCAAATCAATCCTCCTCTTACTTTCATATTTCCCATATCAAAAAAAAGAGAGAGAGAAAAAAATTGCTATCTTAATTCTAAGTCATATCTTTTTTTTTTATAAAAGTCTAATTATATCTAAGGGTCATCTGTTCTTTTAATCTTATTCAAATAAGTATTCAAAGATATAATGTCCCCTCTAAAAGGTCAAATCTTCTGTTTTTTAAATCTGACTCTCACTTTCTTTCTTTGCCAAGTCGCTTTGCAAGCCCAGAAATTTCCTTTCTGTTTTTGTGAAAATTGTTTGGCATGAGGAAAAATATTTAGGTAGGGTATTTATTTTGGGGGGGGGGATTCTGCCCATTTATATTCCTTAAACAATTCTCAATTCCTTTCTCCCTTCATTTCTCTTTTCATTCCTTGTCTCCCAAGTTGTGACATTTCCCTTAACAGCTCTATATTCCCTTTTAAAAAATCTTCTTCCTTTCCATCAGATATATTTTGCAGACCTAAGGGGTAAAAATGTCTTTTGCATTTCATTGTTATAGGTAAGTCTTGCAACATTTTGTTTGTATACAGTCATTCATGTTTCTCTTTTTTTTATCTCTTCCATCTCTAGCTCCATTTCCTCTGTTTTGTCTTCTGGTTTCTGCATTATTTGTTTATACTTTGTAGTCGTTCTCTGGGAACTTTCTAGTTGAAGATTTAATTTGGAGATTTGCTTGTTTATATTGTCTAAATTGTTTTTAGTCTCATTATGATTTCTTTTTATGTCCACTTTGCATTCAACCATTCTTTGGTGAATTAGTTTTAGCATATAATATTTTTTTTTTCCTGAAAGGTGTTTGTTTTTCCTTGGGGCATCATTCTTGGAGATCCTCTAGTATCACCAAACTCAGTAAGAGTAGATCAAGGTTTCCTCTAGTTTTCTGATCTTTATATGTGTCCTTTATAATCCAGTAGATTCCAAAGTATAGGTTCAGTTCTGAAAGCAATATTTTATAGTGATTCTTTGCCTCAAGTATCCAAAAATTGTCAGTCAGGCAAGGTTGTAATCCACGATGATCAGAGTGTTCAAAATGTTCAACCTCTCTGAAAACAGCTCAAAAGTCTCTCCCAGCCAGATGTAGTCCAAGGTCAAATTTTTCTTTCTTTCCCACTATCTCTTGAAGTTAAAAGTCCAAGATCAGTAGGTATTTATAATCCAAGAAGGTCAGGCTAATATGTATGCCAAAATATTTTCCTTTATTAACAGCTGTTCTCCCAAGCAGCCAGGAAGCAAATTATAATGCTATACACAAATCCACCACTAGATGTCATTCAAAGTCCATTTTCCACTCTTAAAACAAAGGATTGATTTCTTATATTTCACCCCAGTGGTTTTTTTTTTCAAAGAGAAAATCTTAATGATCTCAGCTCTCAAATTTATCAAAACTATAGCTTTATGGATAGATAAGCATTATGTGATTTGATAAGGAGGAATCTAAGTTAGAAATGGATTAAATAGATTGTATTTGTTATTTAGGTTTATTTGACATATGAGAAAGCCCAGAAGTCGATTGAAGAAGTGAAATTTAAAATTAAGATTGTTAGATTGATGGTTTAGATATGTAAATGAAAATTAATACTCTTAACAAGATGATTTGTCTGTTTTGTTTAGTGGATTGAAATGATTTAAGGTTTGATATTAGATACTGATTGAGGGATTAGATATGTATTAGAATTGATAAGGTTGAATAAATGTTAAGTAGAGATTGTATTTAGTATATAGTTTAAAATTCTTGTTAGGATTATATAATAACTTTGTTTGAAGTAGTGGGTTTTCTTTTGTTTTACCCTGTACTCACTCTGGGAAGTCGGGGGGGGGGGGTAGGGAGGGTTTATAATTTTATATATTATGTTTTCTCAACTGCAATGGGGTTGATGCAAGGATATGTAATTATTGTTATTAAAGGGTTGCTCGGGTGGCCTCTGGGCACCACATCTGATGGAAAGAGGAAGGAGGAGTGAAGGCTTATGTAAGTAGAAAGTTGATAAGAAGGGGGAAGAGTAGGGATAGTTGGGTGGAGTAGAAGGAGGGAGATAGAGAAGGAGGGAGGAGAGTAGGTAGTTAGTTGGTAAGTGAGGGGGGAAGGTTAGGGTTAGGAGGATGTGGTGGTGGGGATACCGAGCAGTAATGTTAATTGTTTGGTAAATATGGTCTATGATTATTTTCAGTTGAGTTATTATTATTAGATGTATTGAAATAAGTACTTATGTTTTGTTTATGGATGATTTTATGTTGTGATTATGTTTATTGTTTATTTTAACATTATGATTTGATCTGAGCATTTTTCTTTTTCTTTTTCTGTTAAAAATTAAAAAAACAATAAAAAAATTAAAAAAAAAACTATAGCTTTATGTTACTTCCACTTCAATATTGTATGTTTCTGTCCCCCATAAAACTAAAATGCCGCTTCCGTTTACATTTGGAGGTTTTTACCTTCTTGGGAGCTTTTTCCAGGAAATTAAATTATAAAATAGTAAAAAAAGGATCAATATTCTCACCCAGTTCCAAACATGCTGTTTACGATGTATTATGTAGTGCCTTTTCCTTCTTCGGTTGTCAGCAGCTAATGGCCGGCCACAGGAACGTAGCCGGTCTTTCCCCTGCCAGTTTGGAGGGCTTTCCTTGGACCAAATGGAAAGACTGCCATCCCTCCATGATCAACAAGGCACCCCCTCCTCTTCATCGCCTCTTCGGGGCAATTTTAGGCCCTTTTTAGGGCTCCCAGCAGAGCGAAAATTGGACGCAGAAGGCAGAGCCCTGCCTTCCTGCATCTTGCCTCGCTGTGACGCAAACCAGAAGTCCCACTGGAGGCTTTTAAGAAGAGATTCAGCAACCATTTGTCTGGGATGGTATAGGGTGTCCTGCTGGAGCAGGGGGTTGAATTAGAAGACCTCCAAGGTCTCTTCCATCTCTGTATTATTCTGTATTCTAAGAATTACATGAAGTCCTGGCTTACTAAAAGATCACCTATGGTGGCATAATCAATAGATGCTTGCTTGGCAGTAGATCTTTTAGAAGATAAAAGAATGCCAAACATTTATGTGCAAAATGCTGACTTCTTTCCAGAGTATTGTTTTCTCCCTATTACCTTGCTTCCTCCACAATGGGTAGATCCAATTTTTTAAAATCAGCCTTTGAGGTAGATCAGGTCAGGAAACAGACAATACATGTGCTCCTGGAACCCTTATTTTATTGCTATTATATCTTGAATGCCTAGCATGGATTCTCTGTTCCCCTTCTTTCACCAAAGAGAATCAAGACAAGGCAATTTTGATTTTTTTGCTCACCTCATTCTGTCTATCTGGGTTAAGCTGATGTTTGCATAACAGTTGTTGAATCAAGACCATCTGTGCACTGCTCTGCAATTTTGCACATCCCTAGGCCAAAGTGCTTCCTAATAAAGGAGGAGGAGGAGGAGAAAGATGAAAGGGAAGGGAGAACATCAGAAGAGAACTTGAGAAAGTGGGTGTGCATGTAGTGGAATGTAGGAATGATCTTGGGGGAAGAGGGGAATAAAGGCTGCCTAGGAAACAATCAGAGAAGAGAGGCAGGACTCCCAGGTGGCTTAACAGTCAAAGAAACCTAGAAAGGACTTGACCTAACAGTTCTAGCAGCTAAACGTGCAGTGGGAAGATTGTACCTTCATACTTACAAGATGCTGTAGCCTTACGACGAATAGATTTAGCTTCTCTAATTGTGTTTCTTGTCTGGTTTATCTGGAAGGGCTGACAGTGTATCTGTCAAAAGAGGGATGATGTGGGCATGCAAGCTGTGGATGCAAAAGATAAGAGAAAAAAGATGGGATAAAGAAAGGACAGACAACCTATGGTCCTTTAGACATTATGGAGGCAGGAGATGCTAGGACCTGTAGTTCAGCAACCCGATGTAAGGCTTCATGTACTGTATGATGGACCTGGCATTACGTCCACTCAATTGCAACTTCACAGCTATATGCAAACCCAACCATATGTTATGTGTCAAGTTCCAAAATCCCCAAATCTTGTGACTTAATTTAAGAGAGGATTCCAGCAGTTTGATGGAAGTGAAATTGCAAACATTTTTAAGGACAATAATTGGTCAATGTGTTACACCAACAGGTTAAGCAGAAATGTTTGAGCAGGCTGCACCTCCTCTGAAATGTGTGTGTGTGTGTGTGTGTGTGTGTGAGAGAGAGAGAGAGAGAGACAGAGAGTGAAAAGGTTGTTCAGAAATAGAATGAGAAAAAAGGAAACAATTTGGATGGTAGACAAAGAAGGATTTCTACCAAAACATAATTGAACATGAAATATTATGGACAATAGAGAGCAATTCAATATGGCCAAATAGATTGTAATCTTAATTACTACTATTGAAAGTTATGGAAGAATTTCATTCTTCTCAAGCATATTTCAGTCCATCTCCTATACTATTGCGGATGCCTTGCTGAAAAGCTGTTTACTTCTGCCCGAATAGCCCTAAAGAAACAGAACTCTGATGTCTCATGGGATCTGTTAGATGTCTGCCACATCATTTTGGATTAACTGGATAGATATTTTTAGCTAGGAAAGTTGGTTAACTCAAACTGATAAACTGATAAACAGACAGAAGTAACTAGAATTAAGACAAAAGGAGAATCTACTTCTGGATTTAGAACATATGATTAAAACCATCTGTAAGCATTGGATTTAACGGAAATAAATGACACCTATGAGAAGATGAATTTTACTAATAGAAACATTTTGATGAAGGCAATAAAGTAGATAAATTGTTGACTTGTCAATGATGAAAGGAACAAGAGAAAAATAACTTATTACTTCTATTTGAGATGATAATGGATAGGTTTCAATAGTGGAAGGCATAACAAATCAATTTCATCAAATATTATTCCAGGTTATAATCAGTGTTTTTTTTTTAAAAAAGGTGCCGGAACTCACACATGTCATACAATCCACCTTGCCTACCCTACAAGGTTCCATCCAAAAAAGGTGCCGGAACTCTGTTCTGGGTGTTCTATGACAAAAAAAGCCCTGGTTATAATAGCAAACAAATAATAAACTCTGAACATTAAAGAGTATTTAGATACAATACTGTTTACAAAATTCACACAACAAAAAGAGAACCTGTTAATAAACCAAATACTGAAGAAGAAAAAGAAATAAAACACTTGTTGAAACTGAACAAATCTCCAGAATCAGAGGGATTATTACTATATATTACAGGAAAGTTTAATTAAGCCATTTACGCAGGTAATGAATGAGGTTCAACATCAATTAGTTTCTTCTGTCTGAAAGGAAGCTTCAATTTCTTTGATTTATAAAGGGAGAAATGATTAGGGTTGAGTAGACATTTCATTACTTGATGTGAATTATGAGCTTTTTTTCTGGCAAAATGACTAAATGGCCTTCTAACTGAATTGATATACCCCACTCTGAATGGATTTGATCTGAAGAGATAATGAGCGGGATAACATTAGACATACTTTGATACAGATAAATAAGCCAAAAAAGTAAGAAAGTGACCACGATTTCCCAGAAGTAGAGAAAGCCTTTGATAAGTTGGAATGACCTTAATATAAATTTATGAATCTGGAAAAGATTACTTATGAGCTTCTTATATGGACACAGAGTTTCTACAATGAAGACAACTATAAATGGATTTCTAGCACTGGTACTATAATGAAGGAATAAGACAAACTTTTTTTTCATGTTTATTTATTGTTGGTATTAGAATCTTCGACAAAAAAAACATAACCAGCAAATAAAATTTCAGGAATTAAATAATCAAATCAAGAACGTAAATTAAAATTATGCCTCAATGATGTAGCCTTTATAGTTACCCATTTCAAAGACTCTTTGCAACACTATAGGTGTCAGCTTTGTGAGAGAGACTGGAGAGAAAGTATAGCCGGAGGAGCTAATTTTATTTTATCGTAAAGTTACCTTAACAGAATCTTGCAATTCTGAAAGTGCATTTGTCTCTGTCGCCTTTACAGCCCAAGAAACTAGGGAGGGTCTCTTCTGAGCATTTGCCCAACCCATATTCCTGTTGCAGGCTAAGTTGTACTTTTTCCCCCTCAGACTGCTTCCTTGACTGTATATCTCTTTGCCTTATCTCCCAAGGCCCTTCCCTCATACCATTACAATAGGTCGTTAGCTAGTTCAATTAATAACTAGATGATGAGATGGAATTTGCCCAAGGAAGCACATAATTAGTTGAAGCAAAGCATGGGCTTTAACATTATTGCTAAAAATTTTAGGCAATTGGAAATTAATTGTAAGAGAAGGACAGGCAGAGTCTGAAGGTGGAGTCAAGAGAGGAATTAGACTGGAACCATTACATTCCCACAAGTGCTTTAAGTCTAACCCCTCTTGAATTTTGTTAGCTCTTATCTAGTGCCAAGTTAGCACTGCCTGTTTGTTTACTAGATTCTTGTGTATAGGCTCAAGCAATAAATCAGTTTAACTGGTTTGTGGTCCCGATATTAATTTAACAAAAAGATGATAAAGATTTATTTAAGAAAATTTACTTCTGGATTAGGAAAAATATTATAGTAGGCATTTCAAGTTGGAGAAAATTCAGGCTGTTTTGGTTTGGAAGGATAGCAGCGGTAAAAATGAATGTTTTGCCACGGCTTACTCTCTTATTTCAAATGATCCCAGTAAGAATGGAAGATAAGACACGAAAGGATTGCCAGAGACAAAAAATAAATACTTTTATATGGTTCTAATAAAAGATCCAAGGTAAAGTTCAAGGTTTTATAAGATATGAAAATGCAGTGTAGATTGGTTAAGCTAAATTCTAAATTGTACTGGCAAATTAGGAGTTTAACTTAGATTATTAGTTAAAGCTGGATTACTTCAATGGCAGAAACTGGACTTTCAAAGAGTCTTTGGTTTGATACAAATAGAGAAAATTACAATGTGCAAAGGGGTCATTCAAAAAAAGCAGTAATTTGAAAATATTATTTTCATGAAGACAAATCTACAAATAAATTGGATCAGAGGAAGGGGAATAATCCGTATAAATTGCAAGATTTAATTTTTAATAAGATGGAAGTGAAATACTTCCAAGATTCTCTCCTTGGAATAGCCAAAGCTACCTCGTTGATGTTTAATGCCTACAAATAAGCAATGTAAGTCAAAAGAAATTGCAAAAACAAGGAGGAGTACTTATTTGATTGAGTTTGAAAAAATTACCATGCAGATAATTTATTGGGATTTTCCAGTTTTTTGTTAAAGTGTGATTCAGAAAAGGAACATGCTAAAGACTATAATTAAAGGGATACAGAATTTAAATGGAAGAGCTGACATGCAACAATGAGATTACCAGCAGAAGAAAAATGTCAATTTCACATCAAATATTATACTTAGAGAAAGCTGGTATGACATTTCCTAACAATGGTATATTACTTGTGTGCTAATGGAAAAAAGAGTAAGCATTATTTTTCTCGTATTTAGTGGCAAATATTTAGTGTTATAAAACTCTGCGGTATTTGAAACCATTTTTAAAAGTGGTTTTTCTATTCAGTCTAATACTTTCTTATTAAATATTATTAAAGATTCCTACAATGTATACAGAACTGGCTTTGGTAATAGCTTTTAGGGTGCTCTATGCTTCTCCTCAGCTATTATGCACAATCACTTCCATAGAAAAATGGCAAGATAGATTTGAATCTTGCGCTGAAAGTAACTTTGTGTCTGCAAAATAAATCTGATATAGAATTTGTCTCAATGTGGAAACCATTTTTAGAGTATATTCTTAAAAATGGATTTGCACCACATCCAGAGTTGTGGCTTCTGTTAGATTACAATATCTAACTTTTTAATGTTTTGTTAAACTCACAAATTTTTCAAGCTTAGCTACAAATCATTGCAATTCTATACTTTATACCCCAGTAAATTTGGTGCTGAAATCTATGGTGTTATGGTTCCGGCTAATGAAACACTTCAAAGAACTTCCAGGCCTTTATTTTCCTAAAAGTCTTCTATTGTTACAAAATGTCGGCACAGGCATAACAGAGGCTTATGCTAAGAACTAAGTTCTCTTCCTCTGGGCAGTTTAATTATCAGCATGTTCCCTCCCTAAATTAGCTGTCATATCTCACGTTATCCAATTAATGCGAAGGTCAAAGGTTTCCTTCCTCTTTCTTTCCCGTGCTTTGCTCCCACCCCCATCTGCTCTGTATTAACCCCCAAAATACCAGACAGTTCTGCATATTGTCAAAGCAAGAATATACAATATTTGCAGCGTTGACATTTGGCTTAAGTGTGGTGGAATGTAGTCTGGACTCCCATGAGGGAGGGGCTCTTTCCCACAGGGCAAAGAACCAGTGGAGCTTGGAATGTCTGGTAGGCAGAAAGAGGGTTAAGATGGCCCCTCTCTAACAGTTCACAGAGTATATCTATAGTTATGCAGATAATTGCTTTAGTCTGGCAAAATCTATAGGCAAACAACAATAAACTATTCAGAACTAACTCCATGTGTCGTTCTTGGTTCTTGGGCCCGACATTAAGGCTTTGAACCAAATTTCCCAGGAATGAAGGCAAATATACGTGTCCTAGGATAATGCTGCAGGATCCAATCTGGGACCGGATATTTAATCTTTCAAGCTTTTGTCCTCATGCAGAGTGTGCTAGAAGCCTAAATCTTTGGTCCCAGTGACCGACCCAGATTGGATCCTGCAAATTTCCTAGCTCCAATTTCATTAAACCATTAAAATTAAAATGGGAGAAAGAAATGTAATTTTTTTTTAAAAAAAAACAACGCAGTAGTAGAATTGCCTCACAAGCATTGAATTCCTTCTCTGAAGCCCAGTAACCGGGTTGCATCAATGCTATATTGAATCGGGTAGATCTTGAATACAGCATGTAAGTAGAAGTCATTTCAAGTTCCAAGCCATCACTTTTTTTCTTTCCGCAGCTCACCCTTGCAAAAGAAGCCTCATTCTTCATTCCACCTAATGCTGACAAATGTGTCTTACTCAAATGATAGACCGCATTCAAGACAGCAAGGTCATTAAACAGCAATGAGAGCAAGCAGCAACCAATTGCCAGCCTCGTTAGCATTAACAACGCTTTCTTCAGCACTTCCATCCACCTTCAGAGGACCGACATGGCTTGTGCATCAGGAGAGGAGGTGGTTTGGGGAAGCACTGCAAACATGCAAGTAAGAATAGCAAGAAGAATGTGTATGGTGTCTCATGGTCGACATTGTTCTGTCACAAGTCTCCAAAATTGGCAGCCAAGTTAGTGAGCTGGGGGCTGGAGACATAAGGGCCCACAATCGGGCCTTCAGTTCAAGAAAGCCAAGTTATTATGCTTTGTTGTAGTCCTGATGTAGACCTATAGAGCAGGGGTCCTCAAACTTGGCCATTTGAAGACTCGTGGACTTCAACTCCCAGAATTCCCCAGCCAGCATGGGGAATTCTGGGAGTTGAAGTCCATGAGTCTTAAAGTGGCCAAGTTTGAGGACCCCTGCTATAGAGGAATATATGTGTTTGTCTAGAGCAGCACAATGAATGGGGGTTGAATGCCAGGTGAAGTGGGGTACCTAGCCTCTCTTTGTACTGTCTAGACCAGTCACTAGATGGCAGCATGGAAGCATAGAAAGCTCTTTGCTGCCATCTAGCAGTGAGCAACTCAGATTTAGTAGTATGGGAATTAATTCTCACATGGTCAGAGGTAGACAACTTGATATCAGATCTGTCTGTTACCAAGATGAAGGGGGGAAAAAAGGACACCCCTATTCAAAGAAGAGGCCACCCAAATTCTTTGGCTAGTTTGGACTAACTAAAAAGTGCACAAGTCTTACATAGAGGATTTCCCATAAATAGGACTCTGAATTATTTCACAATGGCTTCTTAGCTTTTCTGCGATACAATCAACTGGTCAGATGTTCCTAGATTTGTCCATGCATGGCTGTTGTGTCTAATTCAGCCTATTGGGAAGAAGCTTAATACATTCACTAGCCGTTACTGCTTTGTGCTGGAAAGAACCACCCAAGAGTCCCTAGAAAGAGCAGAGAAGAGCGACGAAGATAATAAGGGGTCTGGAGGCTAAACCCTATGATGGGGGAACTAGGTACATCTAGTCTAATGAAGAGAAGGACCAGAGGTGACATGAAAATAGCTTTCCAGTACTTGAGGGGCTGTCACATAGAAGAAGGGGTTGACCTATTCTCCAAAGCTGACCTATTCTCCAAAGTTGACCTATTCTCCGTATCGCCCCCACCCTCCCCGCCTTTCGTAAACTGCTCAAAACACATCTTTGCCGACAGGCTTGGGGCAGTTAACATCTTGCCCCTAGCCAGTGTATGTTTGTGTGCATGTTTGTTGGATGATTGGTTTTTTTTTTAACTCAGGGGTTCTTTTATATACGTATTCTATGTTAGATTTCTTATGCTGTGAGCCGTCCTGAGTTCCCGGAATAGGGCGGCATAGAAATCCAATAAATACAAATACAAATACAAAGCACCAGAGGGCAGGAGAAGAAGTAATGAGTGGAAGATCATTAAAGAGAGATCCAACCATAGAACACTCACCTAAATTATAAGCAGTGGTGGGATTCAGCCGGTTCACACCACTTCGGCAGAACTGGTAGCTAATTTTTTGTTGTCTAGGCCCAGAATGGACTTCCGGAAGTGGCATCCATGCAGAGAACCGGTTGTTCACATATTTGAATCCCACCACTGATTATAAGGCAGGTAGATAGATAGATAGATAGATAGATAGATAGATAGATAGATAGATAGATAGACAGACAGACAGACAGATGATAGATATAGACAGATAGATAGACAGATAAGTGATAGATAGATAGATAGATAGATTGACACACACACACACACACACACACACAGAGAGAGAATTGATTAATTAATCTTGTGACCATATCAAACCCTAATTATAAGCAACTAACCAAACTTAACACTCACAAAAATTAGCTTACTGTGCAAATGTAGCTACTGGGCCTGTAGCTGACCTGATAAGCATTGATGTACAAATAAAACCATGAAGATATATGGCCCAATGATCTGGTTAATTGAGCGTATCACACACCTTGAATTGTACTAGGTTATTTTCACCTGTATGGATTTTCCTGCATGCTGCCAACAAGGGCAACTGCATTAGATTATTTCCTTTTAATAGGAGTTCCTGAAAGTTGAAAGCTGAACAGGAAAGATCCAGAAGTCCACCTTTGTTGATCATGGTGTCTATATTCACATAACATACCTAATCAGGTCCAAGTAAAGTCTAAGCAGCTGCATTCACACAAAATGCTGAGCTTAGTTTTAAACTCGATTATTGTTTAATCCTTGATGTATTTTGTGAACCCTGACCATTTTATTAGATTAAGCTACAATGTATTGCACAAAGCCAAGAACATAAGTTGTTTCAGTAACTGGATTAAACAGGTGGTGCCTGAAGGCTGCCAAAAAAATAAATAAATTGTCCTCTATGGGAATTTTTATGAACGTGTGAATGGGTGAAAGAGGGCAGATGATAGAATCCACTTGCAGCTTCACTCCATGTTTTCTTTATCCTCATCATGTTCAGCTGGGAGGTCCGAAGAAGTTTCTGACACCAGCTTGAATTAAGTTAAGATGCTAGCTTAAGCAGAGGCTTGTGGCGCCTTACTTTTCCATTTTCAGGTTAACCTCTTCTTCTTTGCACTGATGAAAAGATATTATTAAAAATATTGAGATTGTCTTCTGTCTGCTTTCTACATGGCTGTTGCGGTGCATTTGGCCAATCACTAAACATCTTGGATGAACAAGCAAAGTAGTTCCTCAGAATCTCAGTGGGACTGGACAGTTCTACCAATAAATGCGATAGTAAAAGCTGGTTCTTTGTTTTTCAGTGGGCCAGTTCCCTATTTATTAAAGAATTAAATTAATTAATTAAAAATAGGCAGGGCAAAGGACTAGGGGATACCAAGAGAGAAAGTTGGGGGTACTTTCAGGACCTTGGAGACCATGTTGCCTACCTCTGGCATGGTGTCATTGTAGCTTATTCAGGAAAAACATCAATCAGTACCATGGACAGCTCTCAAATCCTTCAGCTGAAAACTGCAAGTCCTATCTACAAAGGGTTAAGGTCAACTGGGGTCTTGGTTGGTTAGTTAGAGCTTGGTTTTCCATTGGATCCACTGTTCTTGAATGGGAACCGGATATATTATAAATAATTTTGTGCAGTGTCATGCTTATGGCTGGGGGGTAAATGAAAGTACGAAGAAATCATCACTCTTCTGTAGTGGGCAGGTTTGAATTTTTCCACCTCTATGCATGTAGACATCTTGCCACAGTAATCAATAGATACCACCTTGAATTTCTTGGCCCTCCTTCTGAGCCCTTGACTTATTCTCAGATCAGAAACCCACTACTAGGAAAGGAAAGGTGTGCAAGATACAGTATAGTTAATTAAGCACCTGATTAAATTTGGAAGCAGCTGCTGGCCCTGATTGAAAAAAAAACAAGGGAAAGAACATGACCACTGCTGAGGTTGCAGTTGGGAAGCTGGCGATGCTAGGATTATTTTGGAGAGGGGGGAATAAATTCTCCACTTCAGCATTCTTTCTTAATGACCCATTTGTTTCTTGGCTCACTAACATTTTAGGAGATATGGTAGTTGTCATGAACCACAGCTGTATAGTCATTCCTTCCATGGGACTAGGAATTTACCAGTATCTCGTGTTCTTTCTCATCAGGTTAGAAAAGATATTAACTGAAAAACTCTCCTGGGGTTTGGAGTTGCCAAACAGGACCATACACAGGTATGGGCCGAAAAGGTCAAGATGGTGGCTGTGATACAGAACTCATAGAATAATGGAAGTTATCTATCATCTAGTCCAACCCCTTGTTCAAGCAGGAGACCCTATACTATTTCAGAAAAATGGCTGTCCAGTCTCTTGAAATCCTCCATTGATGGGGCTCCCACCGCTTCTGAAGGCAAGCTATTCCATTGGTTGATTGTTCTCGTCATTAGGAAACATCTCCATGGTTCTAGGTTGCTTCTCTCCTTGATTAGTTTCTATCCATTGGTTCTTGTCTTGCCTTCTGGTGCTTTGGAAAAAAGGGATGACATGTATATCTGTTGTGGGTGTCTCTAGACCGGCTGGGGACATATCAGAGGATGACGAAGCACAACCAGGCCCCTCTGGGTATTTTCCCCTCCCGGCAGCTGAGCCAGACAGTGAGGAGATTTGTATGCAGTCTGAGTCAGACTCTCAAAGTGATGAGTCAGATTTGGAACAGGACAATATATGGCTTGATCCGAGATTCCGAAGGTTTGATAGGCGGAGGTGTCAGTTACGTGGAAAAAGGAAGTAATGGGGGAAGTGACGTATCGGAAACTATATTAGAAGGTGACGAAGGGACTAATTCTTTGTCACGAGCAACGTTAATCAAGGAGTAGCCTGATACCTTGAGCAGTTCGTTTGAACTCAGTTTTCTGGTGTTTTTGGAATGTACGGAAGATTAATGAGATCTTGGACAACATGAGAGATAAAGAGTGAGTTAATTGGAAGGGGGAAGAGCATGTTTAATCTGAATGTAAATAAATCAGACTTGGCCGTTCTGGCCAACAAAATGCCAGCAGCTTGCTTTGAAGTGAATCTCTTGAAATGTGTTAAATAAAACTCTTAAAGAAATATTTATTTGGAGTTTACTGAGCTGAGAAGGGCCTGATACAACAATATCCAGTTTTGTTTCTATGTGGAAACCATTTCTGGATTTTATGCTCAAAACCAAAAAACATGAAATTTTGATTTTTGGGTTTTGATGATTGCATTAGTGTGTTGCTACAGAAATTGTTAATATTTATTAAATAAGTAAAGTAAAAAGTTTTGTATTTTACTGCACTGAAAAAAGTTGGAAATCGTTCCTTTTCCCCCCCTTTCCCTTACTCCACATTTCTTTCCCCTTTCTTTCCCTTTCCCTTTTTACCTCAGTTTCTATTTGTATTTTATATTGTAACTTAAAAGAAGAAGGAAAAAAAGGAACAATACTTTGACTTTGGGCTTCACAGTTTTCAACTTTCTTTTTTTTTAAAAAAAAAAAAACTTTCTGGGGTGACCCTGTTGCTGGATCTGCCAAAATGGGAGAAAGAAGGTCATTTTATAGCTTCTATCTATCTCAGCGGTTCTCAACCTATGGGTCGCGACCCCATTTGGGGTCGAACGACCGTTTCGCGGGGGTCGCCAGACACCGCGGTCCGCCATTTCATTTTTTTGTTTTTTTCGTCACGCGCGCGCCGCGCATGCACGGTTCGGGCCGTCGCGCGCTGCGCATGCACGGATCGGCCCGTCGCGGTCCACCATTTTGTTTTGTTTTCCATCGCATGCACCGCACATGCGCGATTTGGGCCACCGTGCGCGCGCCGCGCATGCGCGGATCGGCCCGTCGTGGTCCGCCATTTTGTTTTGGGTTTTTTTTGTTGTGCGCACGCCGCGCATGCGCAGATCGGCGCGACGCGCATGGGCAGGGCAAGTGGGGTCTCAACCTGAAAAAGGTTGAGAACCACTGATCTATCTCCTATCTGGAACTTGGAACAAAAAATGAAATAATATTTGATACAAAATAATATTTGATGGAAGAGTTAAGATTCTGAGACATACAAACTAGCATCTCTTGGGAATCGTCTCTTTCTTTCATTCATGTAAATGAGGTATAGTTCCATTCAAAGGAAAGATTATACTGCGGGATATTTTTAATATAAAAAACAAAAGCCTCATGAAAATTTGAATTAAAAAAGTGCTTTGGGGAGATTAAAACCACATATGTCGGAGAAATTCTGTACCAATGTGTACTAAAAGTCCATAGTGCAGACGGTGATTGAAAAGAACTCAACAGGGTTTTACATCTTGAATTAAAAAAAATTCCAGAAAAGAGGCACAATAGATAGAAAGCTTCCTTATCAATGTAGACAGTATAACAGACTAGATATATATTGATTTGCATATATATTTGTCAGAAGACTAGCTTTGTTTTTAGATAGAAATCAATTCTTTTTGGCTACATTTTATCCAATTACCTGGAGCACGATGTATAAATTTTGCCCTTAATGCATAAAACATAACATTTTGCATAATACTTTCTATACTCTGGATAAGCTGAGAATTTTAGCTGCCAAAATACATCAAAAAATTGAATTTACGTTATCTGCAGATGGGCTTATTCACATGTATATACATTAATGCTTCTTAAAATTTCCTGTATTTCCCATATATAAGCCCATCTGTAGATAAGCAAAGTTTTACAGGTGGTCCACAACATATCACCATGATGGTTGTGTGTTACAACAGTCATAAAATGGACTGATCACATGACTGATCCACTATTGTGATCTCTTACGCAGCAGTCATTAAATGAATATGATTGTTGTTAACTGAACGCTGAGGTCATCAAGCGAATTCGTGGTTTGCTAAGTTGCAGTTTTGCCAAAAACTAGGAGTAACTTCTGGTTTTCAGCAAAAACATTGTAAAACATGATAATGTGACTGCAGGATGTGGCAAAAAGCCACAAATGTAGCCGTGTTGCCGAGTGCTTGAAGTGTGGTCACATGACCACATGGAGGGAGGGGGCAACCACTAGAACTTCAGAAATGGGTCATAGCATCCTTCTTGCAGCTAGGTCACTAAGTGATGGTTATATGTCAAGGATAGTGAATGTTTTGTAGTATTTGTATAAAATTGGGGGTTGGTTTAGACTGCCTTTCCCCCAAGGAAAGCTGAGCTTCTTACTAAGAATCAGATCTTCAGAGCTAGGTCCTGAAGGAACAACCATATTCCTGGGATCGTGCTTGGAAGGAGATTGATGCCTCTGTTGAGTCTCAGTCTCTTTAATTAAAGCCTAACTGCACGTAATTGATTCTGTGCATAGAGATAACTTACATTAGTCTAACCTTTGTCCCCGCTGAAATTTAGATTGTGTGCCAAAATAAAATGAAAGTGAACACAACATTGATTAAGAGTAGATTCATGACTGATTAAAGGAAACACTTCTTAGACCTGGGTGTATTGAGTTGATGGAACTGTTCCAGAACGTGAGCAAATGCTTGCTATGTTAGAATGCCTCCAGTTGTTGCTATTGTGTTATTAAATGGAACTTCCCATTTCAGGGATACTATACCAGCTTTTTTTTTTTTGAGAGAGTTAAATCAAAGGCAAGGGAAGATGGCTGCTTTCATACCCTATTTTTGAGGTATATTGATGGGCAATGCTGGAAAGTGGAATCCCAGTCTGGTTGAAGGACACCAACTCAGAGAAGGATTGACTTCGGGATTTCTAGAACTGTAGAATTGGAAGGAATCACAAGGATTATCTACTCTAATTTTTTTCAACCTTGGTAGCTTCAAGATGTGTGAACTTCAACTCCCAGAATTCCCCAGCCAGCAATTTTGGGAGGTGAAGTCCATACATCTTAAGGTTGCCAAGGTTGAGAAACACCAATCTAGTTCAACCTTCTGTAATTTTTGATAAAAAAATTCACGGTAGTTATTGTTTGTTGGCAGCTCTTGCACGGAACCTAGAGTTGGTTACTGTTGAAAAATTGGTTCATCCTTGGGGTACCGTTGCTGCACTGGCAGCTTGTAAGAGATTTGGGTATTATCTTGCTTGGTATGTATGTTTTTCATGTTACGCTTTTCAATCTGTTTGCTTGAGCTAATAACAAAGCTTAAAATCCCTTTATTTACTGGTGTGCTTATTGTCTATGGATCCAAAAGAACCAGTGGCTTGGGCACCTGATCACGGCCTTGAACTTAGCAAAGCAAGAATTGGAGTTGCAGTGCTGTGGCAAATCCTTTGTCGTTTGCCTTGGCTTGCTGCGGATGGCCCTGCTTCTCAACATTTTGCTCTGTCCCATTTTGGATCAGCTCTGGGGATATGGTTGTGCAAGACAGATGCCCTACAATTGAGCTAGGGCTCCTTCCCTATGATCATCTGTTCAATTTAGGCCCAAAGACATTTGTTATGGAAACGTTTGCTTTCAAAGTGGGACTTCAGCCTGCTTGATCACTGGGAGGCAGGGAGGAATACCTTTATCTCTACAAGAATGTGTCAATCTTTAGATCCACAATTGGCAAGTTGACAAGATGAGGACTACCTTGAAGAGCAGTGGCTGTAAAAAAAAAAAAGAGAGAGAGAGAGAACTTCTAAGAGACTACAAAGCAGGGGGTTCCTGAGCCCACAGGGAAATTGGGTTGGGAACCAAAAGGAAGGAGACAAAGGTGGAGTGATAGAAAAGCAAAGTAGCTCTCCTGGAAGAACAAAGGAGCAGGAATTGTTTGTTCATTGATCTTGAAAAGCTGAACAGATGGAATCGGCTTAACACAGGGTTCCTTTTTGTGTCTGAAGGCACTCATGGATGACCATTGATTCAGAGCTTACAAACCGGGCTAAGTATGGGGAGGTTTAGTCATCCAGACAGAAACAGATGGCCAACAATACATATATTGTCAATCATCCATCAACCCACAATCTTTGGGAAGAATAAAAATGAATTGAGAATTCAGGGAATTCCACTCATGTTGGTTCTTCCTCTGTGTCAAGATATAATTAATCAGGCATAGGTACCCAATGGAAGAGGTGCAGTTTGTAGGGCTGTATCTGCTCCACATTTCAAATGTCAAAAGGCATGCCTACCGTATCATTTATATTATTTATAGCCTATTATTGTCAGCCCTTTGAGAAGAAGCAGGGTGGTCTAGAAGAGGAACTCCTGCCTCACAATCAGGAGCCTGTGAGTTTGATCCTAGGTAGTGGCAGACATTCTCCCTCCGGGTGCACAGAGAATATATCTGCTGTGCGCTCCACATAGGCGTCAGGAAGGGCATCCAGCCAGTAAATGTTCAACTTCATTCAGTCACCCCAACTCCACCCTGATGCAAGGGATTACAGGGTCATTAAAAGAAAAAAAATTGACAGCCCTCTGAAGTAGGCTAAACCAGGAAGCAGACAGAAGAAGTCCCAGAGGTGTATTTTTTGATCCAGGGAATGTGAGAGTGACTTTGGAAGATTTTCTCCAAGATAATTTCTTTATTCCTCTACAGTTATTGTAGAATTGGATACTTCATTATTCTCTGTGTTATGGGAACTTGGCCACTCACTTAACAGATTGTGGGAACCAGGCTATCGTGATAAATCACAATCAGTGATTTGTTTGGACACAGCTTATTAGGTGAACCAAGCTATGTGCTTACTTGGCTCAGATTTAATGTTGAGGAAGTTATAGGAACCCAACCCTTCTGCAGCCTTCTAGCATTGCATGCTTCAGCTTCTCTGCTTGTTGGCTTTGGTAGAAGTGTTTGATGAGATGATGACCTAACAAGAAGAAGAGGTCTCTGTGTGGTACACCCCTGACCTAAACTAGCATCGGCTTCTGGATATGCTGCATGGCAATTCTCTTTAAATCAGAGTCCAGACTGGGAGTTATTATTATTATTATTATTTATTAAATTTCTATGCCACCCTATTCCGGGAACTCAGGGCGGCTCACAGCATAAATAGAAATCTAATATTAAAATACTACATAATACATGTATTATGGAAAGTAGGTAGTTAGTTGGTAAGTGAGGGGGGAAGGTTAGGGTCGGGGGGGATGTGGTGGTGGGGGTACCGAGCAGTAATGTTAATTGTGTGGTATGATTATTTTCAGTTGAGTTATTAGTATTAGATGTATTGAAAAATGTATTTATGTTTTGTTTATGGATGATTGTTTATTTTAACACTATGATTTGTTTTGAGTAGTTTCTTCTTTCTGTAAAAATTAAAAAAATTAATAAAATATATTTTCAAAAAAAAATAAAAAAAATACATGTATACATGTATTATATATATACATATATAAAAAAGAAAACCCCTAAATTAAGAAACCATTCATTCAGCAAACGTACACACAAACATACACTGGCTAGGGGCAAGATGTCAACCGCCCCAGGCCTGTTGGCAAAGATGTGTCTTAAGGAGTTTACGAAAGGCGGAAAGGGTGGGGGCGATACGGATCTCCGGGGGGAGTTGGTTCCAGAGGGCCGGGGCCGCAACAGAGAAGGCTCTTCCCCTAGGCCCCGCCAGGCGACACTGTCTGGCTGATGGGACCTGGAGAAGGCCGACTCTGTGGGCCCTAACCGGTCGCTGGGTTTCATGAGGCAGCAGACGGTCCTGTAAGTTGTTTCCAAATACACCTAGAAGGTGATAGGCTTCCAGCATTTGTGACACTAACTAATGTGATTCCTGTCCTGATCACTAAAGTTTGCTTTGTGTTGTCACTCACACTCTAATTTAACAAACCAGCGTTCTCTGCTTTCCTTGCAGTTCAGACAAGGAGACAGGGCAGTATCCATCTTCTTGCCTTGCATGGTTTTTCTAATGAACTTTGGTGGTGTCACCTCCAGTTACCGTGTTGACAAATTTCATTCTCTGCCAGACTCCATCCATCAAATGTAAGCTAACAAGGTATCCTTTGAGTCTCTGCCTTCCCGCTTCCCTTTTTCTCCAAACTCTAAGGGACTCTTATGTTCACACTTCTGCCAACGTCCACAAAAAACCCTGCAAAATTGTGGACAGTGCAGGAATGTATCATACCATAGGAAGCTATCTTAGAGCATGTTGGACCATTGTTTTCCCTTTCTAAGTATAATTTCCCCTCTTGGACAACATAGTTTTAGTGCTTTTTTTCCAACTTTCCAACCAACTTTTCATTCAATAGATGCAACAGGAATCCACTGTTGGAATGCAGAGTGTACAGTGTTACCATCCAAATGGTGGCTGTGGTGCTTTTGTGCAGGAGAATAAGCTCTGCCCTTTCCATTTTACCCTTGAACATTTTCTATGGATTCTTCTAGCTGTGTTGGATTTTTTGCTTGTTTATTTTGTTCTTAGTCTGTACCAGATTAACCCATGAAGTTCTCCCAGAATCCTAGGGTTCCACAAACCCCAGTCTGAAAAATCCTGGTTTAGATCAACCCTCTGTCCTGGGCAGGAGCTGGTCATTTCTTGACTTTCTTTAAAAGTGTTTCTCTCTCACCTTCCCTCTCTTTCTTTCCCCCTTCCTCTTCTATCTCTCCCTCTCCCTCCCTCCCTCCCTCCCTCTCTCCCTCCCTCCCTCTCTCTCCTTGCTTCTCCCTCTCTCCTATTCCTTCTCCCTCCCTCTCTCTCTCCCTCCCTTCCTTCCTTCCTCTCGCCCTCCCTCTCTCTCCTTGCTTCTCCTTCTCTCCTATTCCTTCTCCCTCCCTCTCTCCCTCCCTCTCTCTCCTTGCTTCTCCTTCTCTCCTATTCCTTCTCCCTCCCTCTCTCTCTCCCTCCCTTCCTTCCTTCCTCTCTCCCTCCCTCTCTCTCCTTGCTTCTCCCTCTCTCCTATTCCTTCTCCCTCCCTCTCTCCCTCTCTCCCTTACTCTCTCTTTCTCTCCCTCCCCTTCTTCCTCTCTCTCCTTGCTTCCCCCTCTCTCCTTTTCCCTCTCCCTCCCTCTTTCCTTCCCTCCCCCTCTCTTTCCCATTCTCCTCCCCCCACCTCCCCTTTTGGTAGAACAAAGAGTACATTTTATTATTAAGGAAAGTACAAGACACTGAGAAAAGACAGTAAGAAGCATTCTTCCTAAAATCGGGGACCAAGACAGCTTCGGCACCAATTAACTAGTACTACTACAACAAAAACTATTTATTAGATTTATGTTCTGTGCCACACGCAGGAACTTGTGGGAGTGTACCTCTAGGTTAGTGAGGCTGAGAGAAGTAATGAGTAGTCCAAAGTCACCCAGGGAGCTTCTGTGGCTGTGGAGGGACTGAGGATTAAAACCTAGCTTTCTCCAGTACTTGCCCAATATATAGATGTAGGCATGTTCCATCTCTGTGAGATAAATCTAACAATGTGCTAATTTCATCCAGAGACAAATCTGTGAGGTAGCCTTGGCTGAAAGAAAGAAAGCGGTCTAAACCAGGGGTAGGCAACCTCGGCTCTTTTATGACTGGTGGACTTCAACTCCCAGAATTCCTGAGCCAGCCATGCTGAGGGGAAAGGGAGAGGTTTCCAAGCTGAGCCATGCTGGCTCGGGAATTCTGGGAGTTGAAGTCCACAAGTCATAAAAGAGCCAAGGTGGCCTACCCCTGATTTAAACTGACCCATGGAGCCTCCATGATTGACAGGGTACCAAAATCTAGGTCTCCCTGCTCCTTCTTTAACACCTTCACTGCCACACCTGAGTACATCTATCCTTTCCATATGGAACTGTCCCCAATGGATGCATTGTTGCGTCATCAAAAGAGCTTCCCCTGCCACCTCCGGCCTGGCAAACTCTACCTTCATGTCCCATAGAGACCTAACTCCGTTCAGTCCCTTACTTTGGTCTCTACCCAAACAGACAAATTTGATGACTCTCCCCCCCACACCATAATAAGTCTGCTCAGCCATTTGAAAGCATCAACCGCTGAGATGGATGACAAAGTGGAAGTGGTGCATTTCACCAGGCATTACTTTTTAGAAGCTGTTGATTGCTTTTCTCACTTTCCAGAGAGCAGAAAAGATACTTCTGATCTTCCCTCACCTTCCGTTATTTGGAAAATAAACATTTCTTAAATTGCAGATTATAAAATGGCACAAAAGATAAGATAAGATAAGATAAGATAAGGTAAGGTAAGGTAAGGTAAGGTAAGGTAAGGTAAGATAAGATAAGATAAGATAAGACAAGACAAGACAAGACAAGACAAGACAAGACAAGACAAGATAAGATAAGATAAGATAACCTTTATTATCATTTTTTTTTACTGTGGGCACAACGGCACACATAAAAACTGAATTTTAGTTGCTTGCTCTCAAAGTGAAACACATACATGACACACACCTAAATATACTATATACAACATATGTATAGACCCACACCCCTACATATACGTAGCAAATAAATATTAAATGCTGTCCATCTTGAGTATATAACGGAAGGAGGAAGCTTGAGAGTTCACAAAGTTAATGCTATATGGAATGAAACTATGGCTGATTCTGGATGTTCTGCTGCGGATACCACGGAGCCCCCCCCCAGAAGGTAACAAGGAAAACAGGTCATGAAGAGGATGTGTAGTGTCCCAGATGATCTTATGGACCTTGCTCAAGCCCTGCTCAAGCCCACTTAAATATCTCATTTAGCAACAGATGTCTCACTTAGCAACTAAATGTCTCACTTAGCAACTTTGGGCTTGATTGTGCTCATAAGTCAAGACTACCTGTATGTTTCCTTGTCACCCCACCAGCCCCTTGGAGAGTTTTTCCTGCTGTCCACCAGCTGTTGTTCCCTACTGTGTGCAAAGCTTGGCTTGCTTCTGCTTTATTTTCAGGGTCGACACAGCACAAAGCCCAGCGAGACCATTAAGACTTGACATCCATCAAGGTGGATGTCTCTCCTGCACATTAGCGCACTTCGTGACTTAGAAGGTTCTTGCTTGGCTAAACCGTAATAAATAAAAAGAGGGGGGGGAATGAATATGGATGTAGGTCTGGAGGTACACAAGGGTCAATGGGTCCCTTTCCATTGTAAGACACTCATCACAGCAGAAGCTCTTAATCGGTTTGCGCCATCGGACCCCTTGGAGACCCTGGTAGGACCTACGACCCCTTCTCAGAAAAATGTTTTTTTAATGCATAAAATAAAACACATGGGTAGACAGTGTATTGCAAGGGGAGGCAAGGGTGATCCAATTCAGAGATTAAAGAATTAAAAAAAAATAACCATTTCGTAATACAGCGGTCTCTGTGCTTCTTTATTACCTCATTAAATCCGTAACAAGATCAGCTAAATTTCAGTTAGAGGTTAGCAAAGATTGATGTGTTAATTTTTCCCCCATCCAAGTTCATGGATCCCAGGTTAGCAAGCCTGGTGTTTAAGGCACAGAGAATTCATGAATGTAATAAAGCCTCCCCCTTTATGGATTACTGCCTTGTTGTGGTGAAGGGGCTTGCGTAACTCAATGAAGCTATGAGCTATGCCATGCAGGGCCACCCAAGACGGACAGGTCATAGCAGAGAGTTCTGACAAAATGTGATCCACTGGAGAAGGAAATGGCAACCCACTCCAGTATCTTTCCCATGAAAACCCCATGGACAGTACAAAAGATGGTAGAGGACAGGAAGACCTGGAGGAACGTTGTCCATGGGGTCGCGACGCGTCGGACATGACTTCGCAATTAACAACAACAACAACAATAAAGGCTCAGAAAGGGAAGAGAACATTAGTTCCTGGAATGAACTGCAGATTCAGCATCTTTAGAGCAAGGCTGGGCTCTGAGTGTCAGTTCTTTATTTATTTGAGGCATTTCCCACCTGTAATCCAGGAACTCAGAATATCATAAGCAGCCTTCGTTCCTTTAATTTTCCCCCAGAACAACATCCCTGTGAAGTTAAGTTGGTCCAAGAAAGAATGATTACCCCAAAGTCACCTAGAAAATTTCTGTGCCTAAAGGGGAACTTTAATTTGGATGCCCAGTCCTAGTCTAAAAAGGGGAAGTAAGCAAGTTCCATTTATGGGATATAAATTTAAATTAAGGTTGTAATGATCATGTTACTTAGGTAAGAAAAGTTCACAAGCTTGGAGAACGCTAAGGACTCCACAGTTTAATTCCAAACTACAGGCATTATCTATCTATCTATCTATCTATCTATCTATCTATCTATCTATCTATCTATCTATCTATCTATCTATCTATCTATCTATCTATCTATCTATCTTCTTCATCATCTACTCTATCTAATCCATCCATCCATCCATCCATCCATCTCTCTCTCTCTCATCTCTCATCTATCTGTCTGTCTGTCTGTTTGCCTGCCTGCCTGCCTGCCTGCCTGCCTGCCTATCTATCTATCTATCTATCTATCTATCTATCTATCTATCTATCTATCTATCTATCTATCTATCTATCTATCTATCTATCTATCTATCTATCTATCATCTATCTCCTTCTCCTTCTTCTCCTTCTTCTCCTTCTTCTCCTTCTTCTCCTTCTCCTTCTCCTTCTCCTTCTCCTTCTCCTTCTCCTTCTCCTTCTCCTTCTCCTTCTCCTTCTCCTTCTCCTTCTCCTTCTCCTTCTCCTTCTCCTTCTTCTTCTTCTCTATCTAATCCATCCATCAATCTCTCTCTCATCTCTCATCTATCTGCCTGTCTGCCTGTCTGCCTGCCTGTCTGTCTGTCTATATCTACTCTCTCTCTCTCTCTCTCTCTCTCTCACACACACACACACACACAAATTATCCAACCTCTCATTTTAAAGTTACATCATAATACTCTTCTTTCTATAATCTAATCCTCAAAGCCATAAATCAAAAGCTCATTGTTTTTTATTTTTACAGAAAAAGGTCCACAAAGGGTTTCCAGTTCCAATAAATTTAGGCACTGTCTTTTCTCTAATCAAAGAAGTAATTCTATCCATTTCAGCAAGATCTGTCATTGTCACCAACCATTCTTCCTACAGAGATACTCTTCTATTGAATATGCATTTAACAGGTTTAAATGTTGACCTCTGAGAAAGAGCAACTGACTCAAAGTCACTGAGTGACCTTGTGTGACGTAGAGGAGACTCTAATGTAACTCTTCCAGCTTCTAATCCAGCACCTTCAGTGCTGACTATTCTCTTGATTATGCCAATAGGATGCATCTCTTACCTTGCCTTTTCTGTTGCCCTATGGGCAGAGATCCCTGGTACAAGCCCCAATGACATCAAGTGTGTGATGACATTGTGTCATTTGTCCTTCCCAGGGATAGCCTAACCTATGAAGAATTAATCCATTTACCCCAATCTTGTGACTCTTTGCTTATAAGGCATTTACCATTTATATTCCTAAAGATACAGTATACAACCTGCTGTTCTTAGCATCTCTTTGGGGGCTCCTGGGTTGGTGGGGTGAAAGCTTTGTGTCTTCATTTTTCTTGGGGAAATTGGTTTATTTATTTATGGAATTATTTATGGACTCCCTCCTACAAGGCTTGGGGTGATTTGCAATTAAATGAAAGTAGCAATCAAGCATCTCTGCTGGACAGACCTTGATCCATTTAAGAGGACAGATGGAGAATTTATCCCTGGCCCTGGCTTAAATGATCTGATTTACATCTTGAACCTCTCATCCTTGGCAATTGGCCCCATGAAGAGGGATTGCTGGGGGCGGAGAAGAGGTGGAAAGGGAAGGGGTCCATGGCAACTCTCATGAAATCAGAGTCAACATCCTGACTTTTGGGATCCCTTTCCTTCCCCCTCCTCCTTACCTGCTCCCATTTTAGATACATTTGCTGATAGATGACTTTGAAAAGGGAAGTCATGGCAATTAGAAAACTTGAATTATACCTAAGAAAGTAAATGGGGCCAGGATGGGAGTTAACCTAGCACATGTGTACAGTATTCATAAGGCATTTGGTCTATGTATTTGTTGTTGTTGTTAGCTGTGAAGTCGTGTCCGACCCATTGTGACCTCATGGACAACGTTCCTCCAGGTCTTCCTGTTCTCTACCATCTTCTGGAGTCCATTTAAGCTCACGCCTCCTGCTTCAGGGACTCCATTCGGTCACCTCATTCTCTGTTGTCTCCTTCTTCTCTTGCCCTCCATCTTTCCCAGCATCAGGGTCTTCTCCAGTAAGTCCTTTCTTCTCATGAGGTGGCCAAAGTACTTGAATTTCCACTTCAGGATCTGGCCTTCTAAAGAGCAGTCAGGGTGGATCTCCTCTAGGACTGATCGGTTGGATCACCTTGCAGCCCAGGGGACTCGCAGGAGTCTTCTCCAGCACCAGAGTTCAAAGGCCTCCATTCTTTGGCGCTCAGCCTTTCTTATGGTCCAACTTTCACAGCCATACATTGCAACTGGGAAAACCATGGCCTTGACTATACGCACTTTTGTTGGCAGGGTGATGTCTCTGCTTTTTAGTATGCTGTCTAGATTTGCCATAGCTTTCCTCCCCAGGAGCAAGCGTGATTTCAATTAACTGTGCACATGACAACCACTGAAAGTTAAATCCCTCTAAATTCAGTTGATACTGTTACTATCCCAACATTCAAAGTGCATGGTCAAATAGGTGACTGGACCTTCTAGGAATATCTGTGGAGATTTTCAATCATCCATCTCACAGGTGCTTTTCCAAAAGGCAGCTAGACTTTCTTGGCTTTTTCCTTGAAAAGTTTTCACTTCTCATCCAAGAAGCTTCTTCTGTTCTGAACTGAAGAAGCTTCCTGGATAAGAAGCAAAATGTTTTCAAGGTAAAAAAAAAAAAAACCCAAGAAAATCCAGTTGCCTTTATGGAAAAGCATCTTTGGGACATCTTAGGAACAAAATTCTACTCTGCCATCTTTCCAGAATTAGGCTATTCAATTCAAGTTAGAGTAGACCCACTCTAGATTTCAGAGGCCCCCAACAGTCACAAAATGTTAACCTTAATCCAACACTTTTATAGGAGACAATGACCTTTTCATGAGTCTATCTTTCTGCCTAATCTGTGGCAAAAGCACTAAGGCCCCAGAGTACTTGTGTATATTCCAACCAGCCCTTTTACTGCAAATAATACGCAAACCAAGAAGTTAATAATCACACAAGGCAATGGAACACATGCCTGTTGGCAATTGTGCACGCGGGCCTTTGAGTTCTGAAAGAATTTGCCCATGGGGGGAAATGCCTTTCCTTAGGAAAGACGCTGGCGTGTGCTGAATTCTCACAGACCTTTGAATTGCTGATTAGACTCTTGGCTAGCAAGATCCCCTGCCAGATGCATTGCAACTGTTAGAAGAAGGAAGATCTTTTGAGCAGCCTGTCAATAGCCAACGACAATGAAATATTGTTCAGCAGCGTGGGATTCAATTAAATTGGCTCCGTGTTTCCTTCTCTCTCTTCTTCCTACTGAGCAGCTTGCTATCGTCCTGCCTTGGCTGGGTGCAACTCTCCTTGCCAAGAATAATAGCGCATGTTTATACATGTGGTTATTTGTGTGTGTGTGTGTGTGTTTTTTTTTTGTGTGTGTGTGCCTGTGTGCACATGGGGATAGCAATTTGGAAAGATTTTGTCCAGAGACTCATGGAAGGGATGATTTCCCTTTCATCAAATACCCTGGGTAGGGGAAGTGTGTGTGTGTGTGTGTGTGTGTGTGTGTGTGTGTGTGTGTGCATGTAGAAACCTCTTTGAGTCGATGTTGACTTCCTGGAGAAATGGGAAGTTTCCTTGGAAAGTTTTTGGAAATGGTTTGCATTGTTAGGGCTGGGAGAAAGGAACTGTCCTACGGTCATCCAGCTGGCTGTGTGCCTAAAGCAGGACTAGAACTCAAAGTCTCCTGGCTTCTAGCCTGGCACCTTAACCTGGCTAGAACAAACTGGGTTTTGGAGGAGGGGAGGGGGGAGTGCTGAAAAGGAAGGAAGGAAGAAAGAAAGGAAGGAAGGAAAGAAAGAGAAAGAGAAAGAAAGAAAGAAAGAAAGAAGGAAGGAAAGAAAGAAAGAAGGAAGGAAAGAAAGAAAGAAAGAAGGAAAGAAAGAAAGAAAGAAAGAAAGAAAGAAAGAAAGAAAGAAAGAAAGAAAGAAAGAAAGAAAGAAAGAAAGAAAGAAAGAAAGAAAGAAGGCAACTGGAGGAGAAGGTCAGCCTGACGCCTACCGGCCATTTCCAGAGCAGGTCCCTGGTTGCATTTGGGATGTCACGTCTATTTATTTATTGTATATTGTTTTGCAAATTTTAGTTGCCTAAGGCCAGAAATGCAGACATGTCCTTTTGCCTGTTTAAGGCAGGCGATGTATCCCATTTTTCCAGGATGAAAGCCACCCTCACCTTAAGTTTCTAGATCAGAAGAACAATCGAGAAACACACAATATTCTTTCTGACGCTGTCACGCTCTGTAGGAGCCCCTTCAAAAATTACAGTTTCACCATCGCTTTTGGAAGTCTAGGTCAGGGGTAGGCAACCTTGGCTCTTTTATGACTCATGGACTTCAACTCCCAGAATTCCTGAGCCAGCTAGGAATTCTGGGAGTTGAAGTCCATGAGTCATAAAAGAGCCAAGGTTGCCTACCCCTGGTCTAGGTGAAATGATCTTTCCCCCTCCCCCCTCCATTTGGGTCAGAATGCTGAAAAGCTCCAGTTGGGCCAGAGACTCACAGAATATGGACCTTTGTAGAGAACCTGTGGGTAAGTCTTTCCAGTGGGGCGGGGGAAAATCCTCGGAAAAGACTGATGAAAACCAAGAAGAGCGAAGCAGGGAACAAGGCAGTGCAATTCAGCACAGCTGGTTGTCGATCTCCTTGACTCTCAATTATGTAAATAGTAAAGAAAAGTGAGAATAAATTATGCAAACTTAGATACGGTTGCCTAATTACGCAGGTTATACAGGTTATGTAGGGCATGCAAATTTTCCTAGTGCCTGATTTGAATTTGTGTGTGTGTGTGTGCGCGTGCGTTTCTGCATGCACGCAAAGCAATCAGAAAGCAGGCCATAACAGCTTTGGAGTGTGTTTAAAAGAACTCTTTAACAATCCCACCCTTGATCAAACTCTCTCTTCTACTTTCCTCAGAGTAGCTTCTCCTTTATCTCCTAGTTTCAGGTCTCTCCCAAATGTCAGTCTATGGGCTGAAGGGCCTTGACCCTGCCCCCTGGCAAATACCAGACCCGGCAAATTGGCCCTGCTGTCTCTCTGCCCCATCAGACGGCCCTCTATTTAAGAGCCAACGTTACAAATCGACAAGCTGCAACCGTGTAATTAAAACCCCACTCCTTTTACATAGGTTTCAAGCACAATATGAGTTGTCTTCAGAAATTGTGGGTGCTCCAACACGGGAGATTTTTAAAGAAGAGATTGGACAACCGTCGGAAATGGTATAGGGCAGGGGTAGGCAACCTTGGCTCTTTTATGACTTCTGGGACTTCAACTCCCAGAATTCCTGAGCCAGCATGGAGGAACTATGGTCCTTTCATGACTGGTGGACTTCACCTCCCAGAATTCCTCAGCCAGCATGGGGGCACTATGGCCCCTTCATGACTGGTGGACTTCAACTCCCAGAATTCCTGAGCCAGCATGGGGGAACTATGGTCCCTTCATGACTGGTGGACTTCAACTCCCAGAATTCCTGAGCCAACATGGCTCAGCTTGGAAACCTCTCCCTTTCCCCTCAGCATGGCTGGCTCAGGAATTCTGGGAGTTGAAGTCCACAAGTCATAAAAGAGCCAAGGTTGCCTACCCCTGGTATAGGGTCTCCTGCCTGAGCAGGGTGTTGGACTAGAAGACCATCCAAGATTCCTTCCAGTTCTGTTATTCTGTTACAATACCCTTGAACATGGGGATGCTCTAACTCTGCAGATGCCCCATTGGGGTGATGCTGTTATTGATTTGGTTTTAAGGCACAGGAAGGCACTGAATCTGTGCTAGCTGGTATCTAACATTTCATCTTGAAAAACAGACCACGTTCCACAGGTGTGATAGAAATAACGGTCACATTGTATTCCTCTGTTACTTCTGGAAGAAAATATAGCCCTCCCCTCCATTCTGGCACACACACACACACACACACACACACACACACACACACACACACACACACACACACACACACTGCTCCCCAGAGTGCCTGATGAAAGGGAAATCAACTCTTACCATCAGCTATTCCATGAGTTTGCGGACAGATCTTTCCAAACTGAGCACCTCCATCGTGGATTGCTAAAAGTAATCAAGATTTACCCCAACGAAAAGAGTTTACCGTAGTTAGGTCTGGATCCACCATTAAAACTTCCAGGCCAATAGGTGTATATGATTAAGGATGGTTTTATCAGCTCCATTTTAGAGAAACATGCGGTATCTCAGGTCCAGGCAAGCAGTAGGTCATCTTGCTGGACTTTTCCTGTTTTTACATTTCAGCGCATTTATGTATCAAACAGATCTGTATGCCACGGCAGATAGAAATGGCTCTTGGTGACTCATGTAGCAAAATTCAGTATTAAACAAACCCCATGAAAACTTAAACAACGCAATAACTGCAAGAAGAGCAAGAAATTAAAGATGGTAACAACAATTTAGAAGATGGAAAGGCTGTCCCCCAAAACTAGACATGTGTGGAAAACTAGCAACGCATTCTATGTTCCTTCCCTCTCCAGCTGAGCCAAAAATTTCATGTATGTAGAAAGGTAGCAGTCAGCAAACGCTTCCCTTTCCCCAATTTGCTAGCTTTCTATGTGCAGTGGAGCAGGTCTTTTAAACATGCAAGCCCAGGCCTACGGCCATTCTCCAAAACACTTATACCAAAATGCACTTTACTCCTCTGATGATCGGTGGCGCTTAAACATGAAGCTGATTTTTAAAAAAACAACAACTTCTCCAACGCTTTATTTGGCCTGTGTCCTTGCCAAAATCTTAACATGGCAGGTAGCCAACCGTTCTTGTACTTGTTTTGCCAACAAGGCTTTTAAAGGTAATAATGAACTTGTGAATCAAAGGGCAAAGGGGGAACAGAAAAGCCCTGGGTGGAGTTTGGAAAGCAATGTGTCTGAGCCAGAGCTAGGTAGGGTAATATATGTGCCCTAGCAGAAAGAGGAGGCTTAATATGTTACTTTGTCACAGGTCTGGTCTGAACACAGGTATCTGGACTGCCAAGCTGTATAACCTCTAGGGCAGGGGTCTGCAACCTTGACAACTTTTAAGACTTGTGGACTTCAGCTCCCAGAATTCCTCAGCCAGCTATGGGGAAGAAAGAGCGCATGTCCTGAAGCCTTCTGGAGCATGTCAGTCCCAGAAGGATCAGCTATGCTGGCTGAGGAATTCTGGGAGCTGAAGCCCACAAGTCTTAAAGTTGTCAAGGTTGCAGACCCCTGCCCTAGGGGGCGTCAAAGAAATGCCCCTAAGTTTAAGTCTTTTCTGTCTCCCAGTGGCCATTTGATTTTTCTGCAGGCCAGATTTGGTAGCCCTAACACATTGGGAGACAAACCATTTAAGGAAGAGAAATTATTTCCCAATTTGTACCTCTATTTATTAATTAGGCACATGCTGATTTTACATTGGCCCAGGTGATTTTACCTTGCAATGCATCTCCTTTTTCAGAGACAGGCGTCATACCCTCTTGACTCATCCAGAGTTGATTGTCTCTGAGGGCCTAACTTTGAAGAGGGGGTTCCCAAACTTCCTCCACAGGATCCCAGATTCCTTCTTCTTAACTGGGGCTCAGATCTGCTGAGTGGGACACTGTTCATTGAAAGGAAAAGCAAAGCAGAGATGAGATGTGCTCCATTGCCTTTAACAGCAGTCCTGATGGAAGTTACTTAGCATCTGAATGTATTAAGCATCTGGAGAGGAAGGCAAATTGAGGAAGGAGAGTTAATTGCTATATGTGCTGACAAGCTTTGCATGTCAATTTCTGTTGGAGGAAGAATGGGGAGCCCTTCACCCCTGGGCCAAAGATTGGGGCTAGCAGAAAAATCCAGAGCAGCCCTGGAGAAACAGAACATCTTTGTTGTCATCTAGACATCATTTAGACATAGCCTAAATATCATCTTGGTTGACATCTAGATGTCATCTTTGTTGACATCTGGATATCTGCAGGCCAGATCTGCTAGCCTCACAATGAGTATCCTTTGAACATCTCATTTTGCAATTTTTCACCCCTCTTTGTCCAAGGTGAGAAAGTCTCTCCTGGGATGTTCTCCAAGGATGCAATGGAAGAATAGGAGGTCAGGAAGGAAGAGAAGAATGGACCTAGGATCGTAGCATTCTCTTCTCCTTGGATACTAATTTCTAAAGCAGATAATTTTTCATCAGATGGAATGAGAAGAGGAAGAGAAAAACGTAACATTAACTACAAATCTTTCCTCTTTTTAAACTTTGAAACAAATGGAGGAAACCTGGCGGAGCTAACAGGATGTCCATTGTCTACATTCTTCTTGCGTGTCCCACCACCAAATCACCTGCTGAGAATGAAGATGGGCCTTTTCTTTTGAAGGCCACTCAGTGGCTTCATCCCTACAGAATGTTAGATGGGCAGGAAAAAGTGGATGAAGTCCTCTGTCTGAAGGCATGGCTCTGGAAGACCTTCCTATCATTCTGGCTTGTCTAAGAAATGTCTGTTTCTAATCATCGTTAAAAAAAAAAGGACTTTGGAAAAAGGACCTGCTTAATCAGCTAGAATAAGGGCAAATTAGGAAGAAGCATACTTGGATACAACACTTTGCTTCCTATGTTGCAGGCTGAACCAGAAAGAGGACTCAAATCTGTAACTCCAGCTACTTTGAATTGGACACATCCATTCCTGGATGGACGGTGCAGGACAGGTTTGCATCAAAGTAGCAGAACTGCCTGCTATGGGATATCAGGTATGAGAGAAATGTCTGTAAAAGGGAAGCAATTTACTAGCCTGGGATGAAGATGTTATTCACTGGGGGGGGGCTGCAAGTGCACATGAATGGTTGCCTAGCAACCATGAAATGCTCTTTTCTGAAATATCTCTTGCTTTCTCCTTTCTTCAAGGGAGAGGCATCCATTGCAATTAAGTGCAAGGTAGGATACTGAAGCACAAGTGCTCAGGAAGTAAAGGATAGTGAAGGAGACCAAGCATCCATCTGATGCACAAAACAGTTTCATTGGCAATTATGTTAGGTTGGTTAGATTTGAGGCAGTGTTCCTTAAACTACAACAAACCTGAATGGGAGACCAAGATTTGTCTTTCTTAAAGGATGCTGGCATGCTTCTTATAATATCCTTGATTGGCCAGGAGCAGTTTTCTCTTTCCAAATTGTGGCGTGCAATTATTTTACGGTCTAATAATAATAGAAAACCACTTGCCCGCAAGTAAGAATTGGTGGGATCATGAAGTAGAGCAAGTAATATAAAATGAAGAGGCTAAAGTGCTCTTGGTACTTTAGAATTGAAACAGACAAGCACCTGCCACATAACACCCCTACACTTAACAATTCTCGATAATAAAGACAAAAAAAAACCTCTGGATAGTGGACATTGCAATACTTGGAGACAGCAGAATAGAAGAGAAAGTAGTGGAGAAGATAACACAATACAGGTAGTCCTTGACTTATGACCACAAAGGGGATCAGATTTTATTTATTTATTTTTATTTATATTTGGACTTATATGCCACTCCTCTCCGAAGACTCAGAGCGGCTCACAACATATATAAAACAATATTCACAACCTAAGTCCAAATCGAGAAAAAAAAAGCATTAAAAAGAAACCCAACACACATTCATCAATCAAACGACAAACCACAATCATCCCCAGGCCTGCCGGCAAAGATGGGTTTTAAGATTCTTTCGGAAGGCCGGGAGGGTGGGAGAAGCGTGGACTTCAGGGGGCAGTTGGTTCCAGAGGGTGGGCGCCACAACAGAGAAGGCCCTCCCCCTAGGACCCGCCAGAGGACATTGTTTCGCTGACGGGACCTGGAGGAGGCCGACCCTGTGTGCTCTCACCAGTCAAAGGGAAGTATGTGGCAGAAGACGGTCCCGTAAGTATCCTGGTCCAGTGCCATGAAGGGCTTTATAGGTAATGACCAACACTTTGAATTTCACTCGGAGACCAATAGGCAACCAATGCAGCATGCGGAGAGATGAACTTGGGACACAGCAATGGTTATAAATATGAACCAGTGGCCAAGCATCTGAATGTTGATCACATGGCTAGGGGGATGATTGTTAAGTGTGAAAGATGATCATGTCACTTTTTTCAGTGCCATTGTAGCTAACTGAATTGTTGTACGCGAGAACTACCTGTATTTTTAACCCCATCAAATAGCTACCACCTATCCCAGGTCCTTGGGAAGGACTCGATAAGTGGATGAAAGTGCCAAATCCAGTCTAAACACCTGGTGTGGTGAACTTTAATAATCATAATAAGGCAAAAAAAAGCAAAGATAGTCCCAATAGTAATAGGCATCTTGGATGCAATCCCAAAACAACTGGAGTACCACCTAAACACCATTGGCATTGACCGTTGGCACCATGGGTCAATTGCGAAAGGCAGTTTTACCTGGGACAGCTGATATCCTATGACATCCTGCCACAGTATTTTTAACAAACAACAGCAACTGCTGATCTCAGGTCCTTGGGAAGGATTCAATAAAAGCCAAATTCAGTCTAAACATCTAACAACGATCCATAATAATCATAACAGCAAAGCACTCCTGGAGGGGTCAAAAAAAGTCAAGGGGTTAGCCATGATTTTACAATCAGAGTCCTCCCTTTTTAAATACAGGCAACATGGATAAAGAGGGTGGAGTTTCAGTGGTGTAACTGCAGCTCTGATCTTGGCCTTTTTATCCCCATTTCCCTGCAGATACCAATGATAATAACTGTCAAGCTTCTGACATTTTTCAGATGTTCTGATTACCCTTTTCAGATCTGACAACAGAGAGGAAACAAATTCTTTGTCCGAATATATACTGTAGATAACGCTTTGGGGTTTTTTTACCCAGCAAAATACACTCAGCTCTGTCAGGAGTAGTGGATGACATGTAGCTGCGCTAAGTTTATGTTGGAGCTCAACACTGACAGCACGTAAGCAGCTTTGAAAAGCCACCAATTCAATAGGTGTAATTATAGAAAGCTTTAATCCGCTCGGTCACTAAGCTAGGGGCTACGTTCCAGCAACACACTAAGCTTGTTTAACTTTTAACTCGCTTAACTTTAATTTAGGATTTTCTTTTATGTAGATTAGTGTATTGTGTTAGTCCAGGATTAGCAGTTAAACAATTCCAGAAAACAAGTTAAGTCATGAACTAGGTTAAAGGTGATGCAAGAATTTTGGGGGAGTGTGTGTATGTGTATAACTACATTGATGCCCTCCCCTTTTAAAATAGATTTTGCAGCTACTGTTCCCTATTTTTGATTTTTTTTTTAAAAAACAAATGATTTGATTTCTACTGGTAGTCCTTGATTTATCATTGATCATTTTGTGACTGTTCAAAGTTACAATGGACATCTCCAGGAGCTATTTGGTATAGGGTTTCCTGCCTGAGCAGGGGGTTGGATTAGATGACCTCCAAGGTCCCTTCCAACTTCTTCTTCTTCTTCTTCTTCTTCTTCTTCTTCTTCTTCTTCTTCTTCTTCTTCTTCTTCTTCTTCTTCTTCTTCTTCTTCTTCTTCTTCTTCTTCTTCTTCTTCTTCTTCTTCTTCTTCTTCTTCTTCTTCTTCTTCTTCTTCTTCTTCTTCTTCTTCTTCTTCTTCTTCTTCTTCCTCTTCCCCTTCCCCTTCCCCTTCCCCTTCCCCTTCCCCTTCTCCTTCTCCTTCTCCTTCTCCTTCTCCTTCTCCTTCTCCTTCTCCTTCTCCTTCTCCTTCTCCTTCTCCTTCTCCTTCTCCTTCTCCTCCTCCTCCTCCTCCTCCTCATTATTATGTTTATGATTATCTTTTCTTTATTAAACATGACCCTCAGTCAACTGAACATTCAAATTGGCTGGTGCTGATGGTTGACATGGGTTGCTACCAGCATCCTAGGTGTTAACCAGGTACCTCCTTAAAATATAAGATGTTTCCAAGTAGTACAGTTTTTTGCAACATTGCTGGAATTATTGCAGGAAGCTGCAGTTTCTTGATGTATTTTGCAAAGTTTTTGGACATAGTTCCCAGTGCATCATCATCATCATCAATCATTTACAAGCCAGTTCCAAAATTCTAATGCCCAGCCCCCTTGAGTCATGCGACCACATATTGTGGCCTCAGCAACTGGCTAGCATTTATGACCATTTGCAGCATATTATGGCCATGTGACCCTGTTTTATGATATATTTGCTGGAGAGTGGCCCTTCGGGTTTTCACTTAAAAACGGCCCATAGCAAACAATGACTTTGCTTTATGACTGCTGCATAATAGGCGGTAAAATTGGGTTGGAATCCGTTTTTATAATGGTGGTGATGTATCACTGCAATGGGCAGGTTCCATTATGGTCATAAATTGGGGATTACCTGTATAGTCCATCTCAACAAGTGACAAATACAGTCTTTGATTTGATCTACGCCTTCTGTGCTGCTTCTTGGCCGGGGGAAACCAATGCTGAATGCAGATCTTGGATGATGAAAAGTTGCAATCTCTAAACTGCACTCAAGTGCATCACATTCCTTCCAATAAATTCCTTTTGCTCCACCATCTATTTCAGCAGTAGGTTAAAGAAAAGGGAAACAGGAGATACCAATCTACAGAATAAGAATTGCACCAGCTAATTTATATGCGTCAAGGCAACTTTTATATATGTAGATCATGTGCACTGCAAATATTTTGCTTGGCACTAATCAAGATAGCAACCTCATTTCCATTTTTTTAAAAAAATGCTGTTTTAACGGAAACAGAAATCGGACTACAGAGCCGGCATGCAGGAGAAGGGCGGCATAGAAATTCGAATAAATAAATAAAATAAATAAATTATTGTTACTGCCTGGGCCTCAAAGAATCCTGGCCAGAGGCTGTCATCCAGTGGTCAAAGTGGAGTTCAAGGATGAGAAGAAGAGACAGGATCATTACTTAGGGTTAGGATTAAGATGCACTTTGTAGCCGTGGTTAACATTCTGTAAACAGGCAAGGCTTCCTCCATGCCAGCCATGCTGTGAAAGTAATTCTCCCCTAACAACTGGTCCCACCATTGCAAGGAGAAGGGCCAGGATCAGCGCTTCTTCGGGGCTGAGCAGAAGCACCAGGATCAGCGCCAAGCTCCAGTTGGAGCCTGGCACTGATCCTGGCACTTCCACTGAGCCCTGACAGCCCCGTAGAAGTGCTGATCCTGGCGCTTCCACTGAGCCCTGACAGCCCTGCAGCTCCATCCGTCTCTCGCTCAGGCTTGTGCGGTGCTGCCACCGGTTCAGCTCATTCCCTCCCCCGCTACCACTTTTCTAGGATGGACGCGTACCACCAGCCAGGTGCCAATGTACCACAGGTGGTACCCGTACCACTAGTTGAAAAGCCCTGATCTAGATCATATTTCTCAACCATGGCTGATTGAAGAGGGCTGGACTTCAACTCTCAGAATTGCCCAGCCAGCTTTGGGAGTTGAAGTCCACCCCTCTTCAAGCAGCCACGGTTGAGATCGAGGCTTTCTCACCTTGAACAAACATGGAAAACAAAGTCATAAAATCAGGTGGACTCACGAAGCAACCCCTTGCTTAGCAACAGAAATTCTGGGCCCAATTATAGCCACAAGCCAGAGCAGCTGGTTCATAATTACCCCTCCCGCCCCGAAAGCCAACTTCAGTCCATAGAACACTTATTCATCAGTTGCAATTAGGGAAAAGTTTCCTGAATCCCGCTCGGAGAAGAAGCCCAGAGAAGCTAGCAAAGTCAGCCTCAAATGGAGAGGGCTCCTTTTCATGTCCCTACAAAGTTTATTTCGGTCTCAGATGAAAAGCAGGGGCACAGAAAACGGCGTCCTTGGCTTTCAACCCTTTTGCAGAGCCAAGAGAGGGACAGAAAACTGGCTGAGCATCGCTTTTATCAGCCAAGGATAATGGGAGCTTTAGCAGCCAAAAATGCAGCTGACACCCCTGTCAACACACTGGATCTTTGGTTAATGATCTCTCTGCCAGCCTGCTCTTTTGCCCCCCCCCCTATGAAATACAAGGCTGAAACCACCCAGAAGGTGGATCGAGAGATATTGGTGTCGAGATAAAGAATAGGAAGAAGCTTTCCCCCAGGTTGGAATTTTGATCCACTGATTCTTCATTGGGAGCCTATTTTGGTGTGATGGCGTTCGTTATTGAAACGAAAACTGCTTTCAAGAGCTGTGGGGCCCACATTCAATAGGGCGAGGAGACGTTTAATCTGGAATGAATTGAGGAATGGCCTTGTCTTCCCCACCCGATTTTTTTAAATGCAGCATTTCTTTTCCAAACAATACAATGGATTCTGCTTACTCTATAATCCAGCCTGGAACTTCAGGTGAAATTTCCTGAATGGACCAGCTTGCCTCCCAATTGTGGGTGCTGCATTGCTGAAGGTTTTCAAGAAAAGAAGCAAGAAAAAATGGAGAGAAACTATTCTATTCTATTCTATTCTATTCTATTCTATTCTATTCTATTCTATTCTATTCTATTCTATTCTATTCTATTCTATTCTATTCTATTCTATTCTATTCTATTCCATTCCATTCTATTCCATCTATTCTATTCTATTCTACTCTACTCTATTCTATTCTACTCTACTCTACTCTACTCTACTCTGTTCTGTTCTGTTCTATTCTGTTCTACTCTACTCTATTCTATTCCATTCCATATATTCTATTCTATTCTATTCTATTCTATTCTATTCTATTCTATTCTATTCTATTCTATTCTATTCTATTCTATTCTATTTCTTTCTGTTCTGTTCTGTTCTGTTCTGTTCTGTTCTGTTCTGTTCTGTTCTGTTCTGTTCTGTTCTGCTCTGTTCTGCTCTGCTCTGCTCTGCTCTGCTCTGTTCTATTCTGTTCTACTCTACTCTACTCTATTCTATTCTATTCTATTCTATTCTATTCTATTCTATTCTATTCTATTATTCTATTCTATTCTATTCTATTCTATTCTGTTCTGTTCTGTTCTGTTCTATTCTATTCTATTCTATTCCTTCCCTAACCTATCCTGTTCCTGTTCCTGTTCCATCCTTCCAGAAGAAGGGAGAAATTAAAATGTTGCAGGAAGATGGGAAATGATTCAAGTAAC